>JARYGA010060898.1:27805-51168 GCA_030545235.1 Helianthus tuberosus
ATGATACCCTTTTGGCAAGTGCGGTTTTATTCTTCACAGGAGTATCGAATGTTATGGATCTTAATCCTCGATCGCTTAAGCGTCTAGTCAACTTGCTAGGAGACATTGTTGACTCTTCATCTGGGGTCATAAGACACCTAACTGGTGGTCGCGCTGATTGTGCAGGCATAGCTGTGAACAGCGTCGAAACAAGCTTCGATGGAGTCGAAACCAAGCCCTTGATTGGTGTTTCAGGCAACTTTGCAGACCATTTTACTGGTGACATAACATTGTTGGAGCTATGGTAAACTTGAGGTTCAGAAGTTAACACTGAAGGATGTCCGTGGCAGAATTTTACTTTTATTTTATGAACCCGGTTCATATATGTATGTGTTTATTTGTTACAAAGATTAGTCAAAACACTTTTGACAATTAAGAGTACATGTATATATATGTTGTTTAAAATAAACTTTAACTAGTTAAAATAATATATACATTTTTAAGCAACGGAAGCGTATGTAGCAAAATAACATGAACACTTTTATACCAAGGAACACCCGTAATGGAACAAGATCACCAACATGCAAACACGAAATAGAACATCAACCATAGGGGGTTTAGATATACCTTCGGTTAGTGAATAACCGGTTGAGACACCGAGGTTCAACGAAAAAGTGCTAGTTATACGAACTATCGAAACGCGGGAATGGGTCAGGTAGTGGCGGAGGTGGCCGGAGGTTCTGGCGGCGGCGACACCCGGCGGTTCTGGCCGGCGGCGGTCTTGGCCAGCGACGGTTCTGGTTGGCGGCGGTTCTGGCCGGCGGTGTGTGTGTGTCTGTGTGTGTTATGAGAACTTTTCTTGTTTTTCCAACCATCAAATGCAAGACCCAATACTCCATTATATAAGACTTGGAGATCCTTGCATGCATGCCAAGTGTTGGAGCTTCTTTGCATGTAGGCCAAGTGGTGTAGATTCCTTGCATGTAATGCCATTGGCCGAGATTTAGGTGCGCGACAAGTGGCGATGCAAGAATGCATGCGCGACAAGTGGCGTAGAGGAGTGTTCTTGTCTCACCCGGTCCATGTACCCGTCTCTCAGTTCATTACCCGTGCATCGTTCGTAATTACTAGTTAAATTAGTTAAGTGGATTTTTGTTCGTTTCTGATGTGGAAAAAGTAGTTCAAATAAATAAACTAAAATAAACCTAAATTTAGACTCAAGTAATAATAATCTAGACTCTCTAACTTGACTAAACTACTCACCGGCAAGTGAACCGGTCAACTCTAGTAAAAAAGCAAGTCCAGACCACAAGGACTCTAATTAATTACGTTAACGACTTTATTTAGACTTGACACTGACACGACTTAACTATTGTTGTGTTTTAAGGGGGGGTTTTAACTAAAATCCTAAAATTGGAATTAAAATGAAAACTAGGCTAAGACATGAATAAGAACTAAGGTTTGATTCATATGAGATTAACGACTACCTAGGCTTGAATCCAGTTTAACTAGGAATGGACTTCTAACGGTACTATCGTGGTATGGAATCGGGATCGTGAAATACTAAACCCTAAGGTGTCTCATGCTAAGACTTCCCGACCCTTCTCAGGAAGAAACCTAGGAAACCCTACAAGGCTGTTATGAACACCGATTGTTAGACTTCCTCTCAGTCCTCTAACGACTCTAAAAGTGCCCTAATACAACTATCTACCTCTCAGCGCGACAGTCTAAGGCAATCCTAGATTCTAACTTGGTTTAATAGACACAGGTGCAATTAGGGAACTAAGATCGACTTCTCTCAAAACCTATCTTAGATATATATTACACCGAGACCTACTAACTAACTCGAGCCTCTCAGCGACAAGTTAAGCAGAATACTTAATTCTAATTGTATTTTAATTACTGTTTCTAAGGCTATCGGCCGATTTACCCAAAGATCACCCAAACCCGCAAAGATGCGAATAATCAACACAAATTCATTATGTGAAAGACATCCACCAAAATTTATGTGAAACAGCAAATAATCAACAATCAAAATTAAATACGCATATGCACCAAATCAGAGGTTCTAGAATTATTTACTTTCAAAGATCAATCCATAACAAAACAATAGAAAACCATTAAAAATCCAAATTTTATTAAACTATCATCTAACCTAGGTAGTAACGAAGGTTTTAGCCTGAAAACATGATGTCTAAAATAAAAACACAAGTTTCAAAACAAGAATTCATCGCAAAAGTATCGAAACAAGAAAAATAAAGAAAACCGGGAGATAAGACCCGAATAATCTTCTTTCATGTGCCCCGTGCTTCAACCGGATGATTCCCACAAGCCAAAGTACTCCGAGAACCGTAAAATATGCTCTGAAAATCGCCTCAGGGTTCTTTAGTTCGTAACTAGGGTTTTGTGGAAGTTTATGAAGTATATATATGTTTGGAATAAAGATCCAGCAACAAAAATCAACTTTTCCCGGAAACCACCCCGTCGCGCCACGCGACGGGTATTCAACATAAGCTTCGCGCTACACCTAGACCCTAAAACTCAACAAATTCTTCCCAAGGGTCTAGGTGGTACGCGTAGCTCCTTGCTTAAGGGGGAGGTGTAGCGCCAAGGCCCCATTTTCACAGAAAGTTCCGAATTTTCACCAGCTTCAACATCCCAAAAATTCCAGAAATTATTCTAACTCTTTTTTACTTGTTCCAAGACTTAGTGTTTCAGCATTGTAGCTCGTTTTCACTCCATTTTCATCAACTCTTAGTACCAAGACCTGGAAAAACACAATCTAATCAATAGCACGCAATTCTAACTAATACGAAACTAGAAATAACGGAAAATTATACAAGGTATACACGAATAAAGGATGTATCTTGCAATACATCAAATAACCCCACACTTACTCTTTTTTCGTCCCCGAAAAATAATTATGCAACGGAATCAGAGACGAATAATCACTTGGGTCAAAAAGTATTTATATCTTATTAAAACCAAGGCTTGCGTTAGCCGCAATTACGAATATACTTGTCCCTTTAAACCCGAATCCGATTTCAAGCCCTTATCATGTGAATTTAATTTAAGTGCGGTCAGTCTACCTAGGGCCTCACACTAGAATCTACAGTCTACCTACTCCCGCCTCAAGCTTATAGGACTAAAGGAACGATCACTGGACCAATTCCCAACCGTCTTATATCAAAACCAAGAGAGTTTACAATCAATTTTTTTCTTTTTCCCATTATTTTCGCTTTTCTTTTCTTTAAATGAGCGTAGACGATGCTTTCCCTAACCAAGAGGCAATCCGGCTGTAGAGTCGCTATCCCCAACTCGGATTACTTAAGCTTCGATACTTTTTTTTCTTTTCTTTGCACGGTCGATTTCACACACCCTAGCGGTAATCCGGTTGTAAAGTCACTATCCCCAACCCAGACTACATAGGAATGCACTACTTTCATTTAGTTTCCAGCTCACTTTTTTTTATTCTATTTTTTCGCATGATCACAAACTCTAACAGTTTTAACTTATAACGGTGCCCCTTATACTATTATCGGCAGTTTTGATTTCCCATATCTCCCAGGCGAAAATCCACTAGCAGACCGACAATTAAGGTGTATTAACTCAAAGGGACTTAAAACCAAACACGGGCCTATCCACATATCCCTAACTAGACGCAAGCTCGATTTATTATAATCTCATATTATTATTATTTGAACCCAAGCAAAAATTCACCTTTTCTATCATTTTCCGTTTTATTATGCAAACTTCTCATATCAAAGGACATTTTTCTGATTTTTCAATTTTTTTGGATTTTTCAAATTTTTTTATTTTTCTGTATTTTTCAATATTATGACTCGATTATTTACATGTATCCCATCCCCACACTTAAAGATTGCATTGTCCCTAATGCAAGAATGGAAATACGACTCAATAACTACCTAAACACTAAAAACCAATACTACTAACGAACTAACTAAATAAATAACGAACTAACGACGAAACAAATAAATAAAATACAACAACAAAAAGGGAAATGACTTAGCTGATATGTGAGACTGTCAAAGTGCCAGTCATTTCCACATAAGCCCTCCAATTCGATACGCGCTCAGCAAACAACTCTAACCTCGGACACGCGAACGAAAGCAGCAAAACACACCATACCTATCAAATTAGAATATACCAAAGAAGATACGATAGATAATAAGTGTTTCAAAGTTCAACAACCATCCACATAACTACCAACTCATCCCAACCTTCCAAGTAGCAAAGTGTTCAAAATATTAGTACAGATGAGATTAGATGAAAACAACATAAAAGAAAAAGAAAATATCTAGAAAGATACTCCAAACCGCTCCTCGCTTGTTGTAATCCCCACAGTAGTCTTCATCGTCACTTTCAACTTCCTCCTCTTCTTCCATCTCTTCATCACTATCATCATTCTGCTCAAATACCTGCTAAAAGAAAAAGAAAATATCCGGCTCCCTGACCTGCTTGCATACCAAAACTACTAGCACCACCTGTAGGATCATAGTGGCCCGGCATAGGAAACCGAACCGGGTCCACAGGGGTGTTTAGATTGTTGAATTTGGTGGAGAAATGGAGGAAATATGGTAGAAATAGGTGAAAATCGCGAGTGGGGGCGTCTGGTAGGGTTTGGGTTGATGTTTGGGGGAGACAAAGGAGTTTAGGGGTTTAAATATGGGTCCAAAGGTGAACCGGGTCAGATATAATGGCAGTTCAACGAGAAACAGGTCAGTAGGGGGGTGACGTAGAGCGTAGGGGGTGGGGGATAGGCGTCGCGCTACACCGCGTGTATATATCTTTGTCTTTTTTTTATTGGGGCTAGGTGTTGCGTGTAGGTGTAAGTATATAAGTGTCGCGCCACACCTAGGCCCTTTTTCCACAGAAAGTTTCGAAATTTTGATGGCCAGATGCCTTAGAAAAAATTTCAATTCACCCAAAACTCCCCAAGAACCAATCCCAACAATATTCTAACACTGGAACTTACCTGGAACTCCGTTTTCTTCGCAATTCTCGCACAATCTCGGTGATGAATTCCTGCAAATGACACAAAAACCAAACCGAAAACTACGAGAAAAACTAACGTTAGCTACGAAACTGCATAAAATACAACCGGTACAAACTCTACAAACGAAGCCTTTCTTAACTCACTATTCGGTGAAGGTGGGTGGGTCCTCTAGAGGAATTTCTTCCTCCTCGGTGGTATCAATGGGACCTCCCAAGTAGTGTTTCAATCGATGACCATTAACCTTCCACACACCTTTATCAACTTCGTCATACAACTAGACGGTACCGTATGGAAACACCTCCTTTACCACATACGGTCCGGTCCATCTTGATTTCAACTTCCCTGCTATCAATTTCAATCTTGAGTTGAATAATAGCACTTTATCACCTACCTTAAACTCCTTCAATCCTCGCAACCTCCTATCATGCAACGCCTTAGTCTTTTCCTTGATACTCCAAGATCGTTCATAGGCGGCATCCCTTAAAGCTTCCAATTAATGGATTTGGAAGAACCTCCTTCTTGCGGCTTCGGTAAAGTCGAGGTTAACGGTTTTCAATGCCCGTAAATGTCACACCCCCAAAATCCACCATGCGGAGTATCACCGCTTGGAGGCGTGACATGACCAGGATCAAGCCACCAATCATATTGAACAATGTATTTAAGATAGATAAAATCCAACCACACAATATAATTGGTGATCAAAAGCTAGTTAACCAAGTTCAAATTAAACAGCGGAAGCATTAAAGGTAAAACCAAAACATAAGTTTAACAGGTTCATAAAGTTCAAATGTTAAGCACGAAACATAACAGTCCATATCCCACAACGACCACCTCCTCGTGCAAACTCCATAAGCATCTAACGACCTGTAAGGCATGTAACAACGAGTCAATAACAAAGTTGAGTGAGTTCACAGTTGGTTGTTTAGTTTTAAGTTGTTTCCGAAAACATGGTTTGTCTATTGCTGGCTTACTTGCCGTGGGGGTTACCCCATAGTTGAAAATAAGATTAACCAGTTCCTTCTTTATTACCCAAACCATATCCATAATCAGTGGGGGCTTCCCCATGTGAACCACTAGACCGTTACCATATCGACTACTAACGAAAGTAAGTTGTGCCCTACGTCAATGTCTATCATCATTGACAGTTTTCCATAGTCCATTAGTACACGCTCGTCCGACTGGCACGGTGTGAGGTTTGTTAAACCTAATAGCGCTATTAACTAATGACCCGCTCGCCATCGGCCTCGGCTATTAAGTCGATATAAAATGAGGGACTTAAGTGATAGAGTTTTGGCTAGTAGTTTAAGGTTGTTGTCCTACCCAAGGAGGACGAACGTACGTATTCTACCCAAGGAGAATACGCAGGATTAATATTGGCATCCTACCTATGGAGGATGGCGGTACATATCCTACCCAAGGAGGATATGTAGGTTCCATTTTAGTTTCTTAACCCATTCCCATACCACCGGGAATCCCATGCCTTGTAGAATGTGTGAACTCAACTTGGTTTGCTCGGTTAGATTAGTTACTCTAATAATCAGAAATCAAGCACGTCCTAATAATGTACAGATAACAATCAATTTCTCGTGCATGCATAACACGTATCCTACGTACGGTTTATCTACTCATTGCTTCTATCACATACCACACAATTCAAATGTCACACTCTGACTTTTGTGGAAAGATCATAGTTAAAAAATACACTTGTTAGAAAATATTTTCTATGTGTTGGAGTTTTTAGAAAATTTCGCCAGAGTTTCCTTTGTAAATGGAGGCGTCCATGCTAATAAGCATATCATTTTCTTTTTCCAAAAATCATTCAACAAACAAAAACAATTTACCAAGAGCAAACTATTCCATTTACAAACCAACATGAACTTGATGTTTCATAAAAACGCGTAGTAACTTGGTAAGGCGTTTAGTGGGTTTAGTTACCCTCCAAAGTGTGTTTACTTTATTTAAAATCTCATTCTCGGGATTTTTAGATGTTCACAACTTGTGAACATATTTTACAAAATATTTATTTACAACATTTTCATGTGTCACTAGTATCCATATACTTACTTTATTTCCAAAATAGTGTAAGGATCATGATCTTTCGAAAACCGTATTTTAAACTTGGTTTATTTAGGAAAATTTCTCACAAGTTTTAGATCTACAAGATCACTAGTTCACTTGGTTTATTATTTTTACAAGAAATCATTTTATCACCAAGTTCATGTCTAAATATGGAGGTGATTCTTTTATGTAAACCCCTAATCACCTCCTAACTTGTTAACTCATGTTTTTAATCATGATTTAACAAGTTCCATATGATGATCAAACATCATATTACTAGTAACCAACAAGCAAGCATCAACATATACTAAACAACATCATACTAGCATTATTTCATCATGTTTCATCTTTATGTAAAGCTTTAAGTTCATGATTTATGTTTGTGTTCTTTTAGTGTACATATGATTTCACCATAATATAAACTTTTAACCACTAAAAACATGAAGTATCAAGAGTGTTCAAGAAGCTTACAACTAGCCTAAAGCTAGGGAAGAAACACTAGAGAAAATGAGTGGATAAAAGCTTGTAAAGGAGGTCCTTGATGATCCGTGAGCACCGAGCCTCGTTAGACACCTTGTAACACCTTGTAATACACTTGAAATGGATGAAACTTGAAACAAGAATATGGTGGTGGTGATGGGGGTTTCGGCCGAGATATAGGAGGGAGGGAGGAAGATGAGTGGAGGTGATAAGGTGAGGTGATTTGTGAAGATTATGATCTAGAGGTTATTATAGACTTACTCCCAACATGACTTTAACCAATTGATTTAATGTCCCCTTTAGTACATGACAATATCCATTAATCTAATCAACAAAATCCCCTAAATAGGCCATAAGGCCGATTTTACTAGCTTGGGGGAGGGGCCAAATTGTAAATTTGAACTAGTTGGTTACCTTGTAATCCATAACCAAGTATATGGTTATGTTGGTTAGTTACTAGATAATTTAGTGGGTGTTAGGGTGCTCGGGGATCATAACTAGCTTGGTAATAATAAAACAATGTTTCTAGCATTATTTTGGTGTTTCGGGTAGTGTCCGGTTGTTCGGTTAGATACCGTTCTGTTAAAGTGCTAAGTTATTCCATATAGTGTCCTATATATATCTTTTTGTAACACTTTTAATTCCCAACACTTTGGAAAGCATACATGACTATTTAGTCAATTTTCTGCACAAGACTAGTATGTTAACAAGCACATGTAAGCATGACGCAGTAATCAGAAAGCAGTTAAGTAATTCAGCACAGTCATCAAGCACTTTAATTATCATTAATAAATCATACGGATACATGTAATTATGAGGGTTGTCACATTCTCCCCCTGTTAAGAGAATTTCGTCCCGAAATTTAGCACGTGGTTACTGAGGAAGCTAGTTAAGTTGCGTGGTTTCCTGGTTTTCCTGGGGTGTCACATCATCCCCCCGTTGGTTTGGAATTTCGTCCCGAAATTCTGCAGTAGCTTCAGCCTCAGTAGTGGTTGCACTTTTCTTAAACAGCTGGGGATACTTGAGTTTCATTTGGTCTTCTCGTTCCCAGGTATACTCTGGGCCACGACGGGAGTTCCAACGAATTCGAACAAGAGGTATTCTGGTACGCTTGAGAACCTTAACATCTCGGTCAGTAATCTCTACTGGTTCCTCGACAAATCGCAACTGATCGTCGATAGTGAGCTCCTTGAGAGGAACTATGAGGGTCTCATATGACAGACACTTCTTCAGATTCGACACATGGAAAACATTGTGAACTCCGCTGAGTTCTACCGGTAGATTTAGCTTGTAGGCCACCTTGCCAATTTTCTCAATGATTTCGAAGGGTCCAACATATCGCGGGTTGAGTTTGCCTCGTTTGCCAAAACGAACTACACCTTTCCAAGGTGAGACTTTAAGTAGCACTCGATCCCCAACCTGGAACTCGAGTGGTTTCCTTCGCTTATCAGCATAGCTTTTCTGACGGTCACGAGCTGCCGCCATTCGTTGTCGTATCTGAGCAATCTTCTCGGTTGTATCTACTACAAGTTCTGGGCCAGTGATTTGACTGTCGCCAACCTCTGCCCAACAAAGAGGTGATCGACACTTCCGTCCGTACAATGCCTCGAATGGAGCGGCCTGGATACTGGTGTGGTAACTATTATTATACGAAAACTCTACTAACGGGAGGTGTTTTTCCCAGCCATTACCAAAGTCGATTACACACGCCCTAAGCATGTCTTCAAGGGTTTGGATGGTGCGTTCAGATTGCCCATCCGTCTGTGGATGATATGCCGTGCTCATGTCTAATCGAGAGCCAAAGGACTTGTGCATAGCTTGCCACAATTCAGATGTAAAACGTAAGTCACGATCAGAAATGATGGAGGTTGGCACTCCGTGCCTTGATACTACTTCCTTTAGGTAGACGTCTGCTAGAGTAGAAAACTTATCTGTTTCCTTGATAGCCAGAAAATGTGCAGACTTAGTCAGTCGATCCACGATCACCCAAATGGTATCGTTTCCACGTTGAGATCTAGGCAGGCCAGTAACGAAATCCATGGAAGTTTGCTCCCATTTCCATTTAGGTATCTCTGGTTGTTGATGTAGGCCTGATTGTTTCTGGTATTCGACCTTGACTCTAGCACAAGTCAAGCATTTACTGACGTAGGTTTCTATATTGGCTTTCATGCTAGGCCACCAGTATGTAGTCTTTAAGTCGTGGTACATCTTATCTGAACCAGGATGTACTGAGTAACGAGACTTGTGCGCTTCATCCATCACAAGCTCACGTAAGTTTCCGTAAAGTGGGACCCAGATGCGCCCTGTTACATAGTAGGCGTCGTCTTCCTTTTGTTATAACCGCTTCCTCGATCCTCGTAAGGACTCAACCCTGATGTTCTCTGCTTTCAGCGCTTCAACTTGAGCATCTCGTATCTGGGTAGGAAGACTAGATTGGATGGTAAGTTGTAACGCTCGCACATGTTTAGGTGTAGTATCCTTTCGACTGAGGGCGTCGGCCACAACATTGGCTTTGCCCGGATGGTACTTGATAGCGCATTCATAATCGTTCAAGAGCTCGACCCATCGACGTTGTCACATGTTTAATTCCTTTTGCTTGAAGATATGCTCGAGACTCCTGTGATCGGTGTAAATGGTGCACTTGGTACCGTACAGGTAATGTCTCCATATCTTAAGTGCGAAAACAACTGCTCCCAGCTCCAGATCGTGAGTAGTGTAATTTCTTTCGTGGACCTTAAGCTGGCGCGATGCGTATGCAATGACCTTGTCACGTTGCATCAACACGCAACCAAGTCCTTGGATGGAAGCGTCGCAATAAACCACAAAATCATCTGTGCCTTCGGGCAGTGAGAGAATTGGTGCGCTGCAAAGTCTATCTTCTAAGTGCTGAAACGCAGATTCCTGTGCATCACCCCAACGATAGGTGACATCCTTCTGAGTCAGTGAAGTGAGAGGTTGCGCAATCTTTGAGAAATCCTTGATGAACCTTCTGTAATATCCTGCCAAACCCAAGAATTGGCGGATTTCTGTTGGTGTACGGGGTGCAGGCCAGTTCTTGATCGAGTCAACCTTGGATGGATCTACATGAATTCCATCCTCGTTCACCACGTGGCCTAGAAAATGGACTTCGCGAAGCCAGAAGTCACATTTCGAAAATTTGGTATACAACTGCTCTGTTCGAAGGAGTTCCAAAATAAGTCTCAAGTGTCGCTCGTGTTCCTCCGGACTCTTAGAATAGATCAGGAAGTCGTCAATGAATACAATGACAAACTTATCCAGGTAAGGCTTGCACACTCTGTTCATGAGATCCATGAAGACTGCAGGTGCATTCGTTAATCCAAAAGGCATAACCAGAAACTCGTAATGCCCATACCGAGTCCTGAATGTTGTCGTAGAGATATCTTCGTCTCGGACTCTCAGTTGATGGTAGCCTGACCTCAGGTCAATCTTTGAGTAGAAACTCGACCCTTACAACTGGTCGAATAAGTCATCAATGCGTGGAAGAGGATAACCATTCTTCACGGTCACCTTGTTAAGTTCGCGGTAGTCAATACACATTCTGAAGGTACCGTCTTTCTTCTTCACGAATAACACCGGAGCTCCCCAAGGCGAAGAGCTAGGACGTATGAAACACTTTTCCAAGAGTTCTTGTAGTTGCATGGACAGTTCTTCAAGTTCTGATGGAGCTAGACGATAAGGTGCTCGAGCTATGGGCGCTGCTCCAGGAGCTAGCTCGATTTGAAACTCGACTTATCGATGAGGCGGAAGACCAGGTAATTCCTCAGGAAATACCTCAGGAAAGTCGCGCAAAATAGGAATGTCTTCTATCTTCTTTTCTTCCGAGGATGTATCAGAAATGAGGGCTAGGATAGCAGTGTGGCCCTTTCGCAAACACTTCTAGGCCTTAAGGAAAGAGATGATGCCCACAACAGCACCACTCTTGTCGCCATGAATCATGAGAGGTTCTTCACCAGAACGAGGAATACGGACGATTTTCTCCTTGCAAATAATCTCCGCTTGATGTTGAGATAGCCAATCCATCCCAATAACGACGTCGAAACTACCAAGTACGATAGGAATAAGATCGACAGAGAAGGTCTGACCAGCTAAGGCGAGGTTACAACCTTTAACTATGTGTGTGGCTTCAAGACTTTTACTGTTTGCTAGTTCTACCGTGTGTTTGGTGTTCAAAAGTGTTGGAGTTCGCTTAAGCATTTGGCTAGCTTTTAAGGACACATAACTAGTATCGGCACCCGAATCAAATAAAACAGTAACAAAGAAGTCGTCTAGAAGGAACTTACCCATCACAACGTTGGGATCGCTCCTTGCATCACCCTGACCCAGCATGAAAACACGTCCCCTGGCACCATTGCCATTATTTTTACCCCCTTTGTTGCCTCCATTGTTGTTCCCGTTTCCTTGGTTGTTGTTGTTCTGATTCTGGTTCAGCTGAGGACAGTTCCTCTTAAAGTGGCCTTCAGCGCCACACTGAAAGCATCCTTTATTGCCCTGCTGTTGCTGCTGCTGGTGGTTCTGTGGAGCTTGTTGTTGTTGTTGGCGATTCTGATTTGCTGGTCGTGCGCCCCTGCAATCTTTTGCTTCACGACCAAACTTGTTACACCTTAGACAACGAACCTTGTGGCACTGCCCGCTATGATGCTTGTTGCACCGGTTGCACTTGGGGTGGTTCCCTCGGTATCCACCCTGTCCTTGACTACCAGAAGATTGCTGACCAGGACTCTGGTAGTCATCAGTCTTTCGCTGCTGGGACTGAGATTGAACTGAAGTAGAACCCTTGCCCGAATTTCCATCCCACTTGTGCTTGTTATCACTGGGAGCATCAGTAGTAGTAGCGCTAATACGCTTGGGCAGCTTGTTCTGCTCAACTGCCTGATCAGTGAGATGATGAGCCAACCGGATGATTTGCTGAATGGTGCCGAGATTAGCTGTTGTCACGTGGCTTTGAATTTTTGGCACCAAACCCTTAAGGTATAGCTCGATGCGCTTGATAGGAGGATCCACCATAGTGGGACACAAGATAGCTAATTCGTTCGATCTCTTTGTGTATGCCTTGATTTCAGACCCCGTCATCTTCAAATTGAAAAATTCCACCTCTAGCTTATGGATGTCGTCATGACTATAGTACTCTTCTTTGATCAGTTCTTTGAAGTCATTCCATGGGGTGGCATTAGCAACCGCCAGCCCTAGCAGTTGAACCTGTGCTTTCCACCAGGTTAACGCAGCGCCTTCGAGTGTTCCAGTAGCAAATTTCACCCTACGATCTTCAGGGCATTCACACATCTCAAAAACAGACTCAATCTTCTCGAACCAGTAAAGAAGGCCTACAGCTCCTTCTGTGCCGCTGAAGGTACTAGGTCGGCAATCCATGAATGTTTTGAATGTACATACGGGAGGTTGAGCATGCTGACCTGTCGCGCGAGAACGAAAAGACAAGATTAAAAACGGGAGTTGGTTCGCGAGAGTAGGATCTAAACATCCTAGGATAGGTCAAAATAGCAGGTTATACCTCCTGCTGGAACTGCTGCGAGTGCCTCAGCAACTCGTTCGTTGATTAGAGCCGTCAGCTGGGCTTGAGTCAAGTTCAGGCGTCCACTCATGATCTTCACATCGAAGGAAACACAAGTAAGAAGGGTGTCGTGAAAGTGCGTAAGTGTGGAGTGACAGAAGAGAGCAAACACACAGGGTTTCAAGCAATAGTTGCTACGCTAAACAAGCATACCGTGATCAAATGCGCTACTTAAACTAGCAGGTAGGCAATACGAACATAAACCATATTACCTATAGTGTTGAGTCTTGCACGTGGAGCGAAGTTTCGTTGTGGATCGTTGAGCACAGTACAGGTTATAGTCTGGTTTTGTCAAAAAAAATTTCCCTTTTTTAAAACCAAGTTCACTATAACCAATGGCTCTTATACCAATCTGTCACACCCCCAAAATCCACCATGCGGAGTATCACCGCTTGGAGGGGTGACATGACCAGGATCAAGCCACCAATCATATTGAACAATGTATTTAAGATAGATAAAATCCAACCACACAATATAATTGGTGATCAAAAGCTAGTTAACCAAGTTCAAATTAAACAGCGGAAGCATTAAAGGTAAAACCAAAACATAAGTTTAATAGGTTCATAAAGTTCAAATGTTAAGCACGGAACATAACAGTCCATATCCCACAACGACCTCCTCCTCGTGCAAACTCCATAAGCATCTAACGACCTGTAAGGCATATAACAACGAGTCAACAACAAAGTTGAGTGAGTTCACAGTTGGTTGTTTAGTTTTAAGTTGTTTCCGAAAACATGGTTTGTCTATTGCTGGCTTACTTGCCGTGGGGGTTACCCCATAGTTGAAAATAAGATTAACCAGTTCCTTCTTTATTACCCAAACCATATCCATAATCAGTGGGGGCTTCCCCATGTGAACCACTAGACCGTTACCATATCGACTACTAATGAAAGTAAGTTGTGCCCTACGTCAATATCTATCATCATTGACAGTGTGCCATAGTCCATTAGTACACGCCCGTCCGACTGGCACGGTGTGAGGTTTGTTAAACCTAATAGCGCTATTAACTAATGACCCGCTCGCCATCGGCCTCGACGATTAAGTTGATATAAAATGAGGGACTTAGGTGATAGAGTTTTGGCTAGTAGTTTAAGGTTGATGTCCTACCCAAGGAGGATATGTAGGTTCCATTTTAGTTTCTTAACCCATTCCCATACCACCGGGAATCCCATGCCTTGTAGAATGTGTGAACTCAACTTGGTTTGCTCGGTTAGATTAGTTACTCTAATAATCAGAAATCAAGCACGTCCTAATAATGTACAGATAACAATCAATTTCTCGTGCATGCATAACACGTATCCTACGTACGGTTTATCTACTCATTGCTTCTATCACATACCACACAATTCAAATGTCACACTCTGACTTTTGTGGAAAGATCATAGTTAAAAAATACACTTGTTAGAAAATATTTTCTATGTGTTGGAGTTTTTAGAAAATTTCGCCAGAGTTTCCTTTGTAAATGGAGGCGTCCATGCTAATAAGCATATCATTTTCTTTTTCCAAAAATCATTCAACAAACAACAACAATTTACCAAGAGCAAACTATTCCATTTACAAACCAACATGAACTTGATGTTTCATAAAAACGCGTAGTAACTTGGTAAGGCGTTTAGTGGGTTTAGTTACCCTCCAAAGTGTGTTTACTTTATTTAAAATCTCATTCTCGGGATTTTTAGATGTTCACAACTTGTGAACATATTTTACAAAATATTTATTTACAACATTTTCATGTGTCACTAGTATCCATATACTTACTTTATTTCCAAAATAGTGTAAGGATCATGATCTTTCGAAAACCGTATTTTAAACTTGGTTTATTTAGGAAAATTTCTCACAAGTTTTATATCTACAAGATCACTAGTTCGCTTGGTTTATTATTTTTACAAGAAATCATTTTATCACCAAGTTCATGTCTAAATATGGAGGTGATTCTTTTATGTAAACCCCTAATCACCTCCTAACTTCTTAACTCATGTTTTTAATCATGATTTAACAAGTTCCATATGATGATCAATCATCATATTACTAGTAACCAACAAGCAAGCATCAACATATACTAAACAACATCATACTAGCATTATTTCATCATGTTTCATCTTTATGTAAAGCTTTAAGTTCATGATTTATGTTTGTGTTCTTTTAGTGTACATATGATTTCACCATAATATAAACTTTTAACCACTAAAAACATGAAGTATCAAGAGTGTTCAAGAAGCTTACAACTAGCCTAAAGCTAGGGAAGAAACACTAGAGAAAATGAGTGGATAAAAGCTTGTAAAGGAGGTCCTTGATGATCCGTGAGTACCGAGCCTCGTTAGACACCTTGTAACACCTTGTAATACACTTGAAATGGATGAAACTTGAAACAAGAATATGGTGGTGGTGATGGGGGTTTCGGCCGAGATATAGGAGGGAGGGAGGAAGATGAGTGGAGGTGATAAGGTGAGGTGATTTGTGAAGATTATGATCTAGAGGTTATTATAGACTTACTCCCAACATGACTTTAACCAATGGATTTAATGTCCCCTTTAGTACATGACAATATCCATTAATCTAATCAACAAAATCCCCTAAATAGGCCATAAGGCCGATTTTACTAGCTTGGGGGAGGGGCCAAATTGTAAATTTGAACTAGTTGGTTACCTTGTAATCCATAACCAAGTATATGGTTATGTTGGTTAGTTACTAGATAATTTAGTGGGTGTTAGGGTGCTCGGGGATCATAACTAGCTTGGTAATAATAAAACAATGTTTCTAGCATTATTTTGGTGTTTCGGGTAGTGTCCGGTTGTTCGGTTAGATACCGTTCCGTTAAAGTGCTAAGTTATTCCATATAGTGTCCTATATATATCTTTTTGTAACACTTTTAATTCCCAACACTTTGGAAAGCATACATGACTATTTAGTCAATTTTCTGCACAAGACTAGTATGTTAACAAGCACATGTAAGCATGACGCAGTAATCAGAAAACAGTTAAGTAATTCAGCACAGTCATCAAGCACTTTAATTATCATTAATAAATCGTACGGATACATGTAATTATGAGGGTTGTCACAATAAATCTCTTTGTTCTAACTCTACTGGAAGATGGCACGCTTTGCCATACACAATCATGAAGGGCGTGGTTCCTAACGATGTTTTGTAGGCGGTGCGGAATGCCTACAAAGCGTCGTCGAGCTTTTCCGACCAATCCTTTCTACTTTTTCCTACCGTTTTCTCTAAGATTCTCTTCACCCCTCGATTTGCATTCTCTACTTGGCCACTAGTTTGTGGGTGGTATGCGGTAGAAAGACGATGAGTGACACCGTAGCGTGCAAGTGCCTTTTCTATGGCGGAATTGCAAAAGTGCGTGCCACGGTCACTTATGATAGCTTTAGGAACTCCAAAACGTGTGAATATTTTCTTAAGGAATCTCACCACCACTCGGGCATCATTAGTGGGCAAAGCTTGAGCTTCCACCCACTTTGAGACATAGTCAATGGCCATGAGGATGTACCTATTCCCACTCAAAGAGGGGAAAGGTCCCATGAAATCAATACCCCAAACGTCAAAGACTTCAAGAACTTGGATGGGATTTTGGGGCATTTCATCCTTGGATGAGATGTTGCCGGTACGTTGGCAACGGTCACATGTCCTAACAAACTCTATGGCATCTTTAACTACCGTTGGCCAATAGAAGCCACTATCAAAAATCTTTTGTGCGGTCACATTTGGCCCGTGATGGCCTCCCGTTAAACCCTCGTGCACATGTCTAAGGATATCTATCCCATCCTCTTTTGAAACACACCTCCTAAGCACTCTATCATCACCTATTCTAAATAGGTACGGGTCATCGCAAATGTACTTCCTAGCATCCCTAAGAAGCTTTTTCTTTTGTTGGTAGGACATACCCCTCACAAGATCACCGTTGCTAAATAATTTGCCAAATCCGAAAACCATGGCAAACCTTCTACCTCGGCACTAACAAAGTCTATGGTTTCATGAGGAAAAGTGTCTCCTATGGAATCCTCACGAACTTCCTCGCTCTTAGGATCCTCTAAGCGTGACAAATGGTCGGCGGCCACGTTTTCCGCTCCCTTTTTATCCTTAATTTCGATATCGAACTCGGAGAGCAAAAGAATCCATCTAATGAGGCGTGGCTTCGCGTCTTTCTTTTGGAAAAGAAAGCGCAAAGCGGCATGGTCGGTGAACACGGTGGTTTTGGATAGAGCGAGATATGATCGAAACTTATCAAACGCAAACACTATGGCTAAGAGCTCTTTTTCTGTGGTGGTATAGTTCTCTTGAGCATCATTCAAAGTTTTGCTCGCGTAGTAGATTGGATGAAAGTGTTTATCGACTCTTTAACCTAAGACCGCACCTACGGCATAATCACTTGCATCGCACATGAGCTCGAAAGGCAAGCTCCAATCGGGCAAAACAAGGATAGGGGCACTAATGAGTTTCTCCTTCAAAAAATCAAAAGCCTTGATGCACTCTTCGTCGAAGACGAAAGGTACATCTTTCTCTAAAAGTCGGGTCATGGGGCGCGTAATTTTAGAAAAACCCTTAATGAAACTCCTATAAAAGCCCGCATGACCTAGAAAGCTACGAACGGACTTGACACTCATAGGTGGAGGCAATCTACTTATGGTATCTATCTTGGCCCTATCCACCTCTATCCCCTCTCTAGACACCTTGTGACCTAAAACTATCCCCTCCGTCACCATAAAGTGACATTTCTCCCAATTCAACATAAGGTTTGTCTCTATACATCTCTTAAGCATCCTATCAAGATTGAGAAGACATTGATCGAAAGTGGTACCATAAACCGAGAAGTCATCCATGAAAACCTCCATAGAAGTCTCAAGCATGTCTTGGAATATAGCAACCATGCATCTTTGGAAAGTAGCCGGAGCGTTGCATCACCGTCATCCCACCCTTCTTTGGGACGACTTGGGTCAGGCTAACCCATGGTGAATCGGAAATAGGGTATATCACCCCGGCATCTAACAACTTAAGCACTTCCTTCTTAACAACCTCTTTCATGTTCGGATTTAGGCGCCGTTGAGGTTGCACCACCGGCTTATAATCATCTTCCATGAGTATCCGGTGGGTACAATAGGCGGGGCTTATGCCCTTGATATCCGAAAGTCGTCATGCAATGGGTTCCCTATTCTCTCTCAACACTTCTAACAACCTACCCTTCTCTCCCTCCTCTAACTTAGACAAAATAATGACGGGAAAATCGGATCCCTCACCTAAGAACGCATACTCTAAGTGGGATGGGAGAACCTTAAGTTCTAGTGGGGCGGGTTTCTCTATAGGTGTACTCTCAATCTCACTTTTTACTTCACTCAACTCTAACACTTCGGGGACCCACTCGGTCTCTTCTACTTCCTCACTCTCGCTCACAACCTCCTCTACCTTCTCAACTACCTTATCTAACTTACTCTCAACTAAATCGGCTCCACTAATATAGTCAAAGCAATAGTCGACACATGATAAGAAAGACTCTATGAAATAGACCGAATGACAAGGACTACTAAGATCATCGGAACCACTAGGGTGTTCCATGGAGCGTGCTATCTCGAAAGTAACTCTCTCCTCACCGACTTGGAGTGTGATTTTACCGTCAAAGACATCGATGATAGCCTTGGCGGTACACAAGAATGGGGGTCCTAGAATGATAGGAACCTTTTCGTCGGCTTCCATATCAAGAACGACAAAGTCTACGGGAAAGACGAATTTATCCACTTTAACTAGAAGGTTTTCGATTATGCCACGTGGATACTTCACTGATCTATCGGCTAGAGACAAAGACATACGTGTAGGGGATAACTCTCCTAGACCTAACCTCTCATACATGGAATATGGCATTAGGTTTATACTCGCTCCTAGATCGGTTAGGGCTCTACATTCGGTATCACTCCCAAACAAACATGGAATGGTAAAAAGGCCCGGATCCGTCAATTTTTCCGGGACCTTGTTCAAGACTACGGCTGAACACCCTCCACTAAGGGGAATGTTAGAAACCTCTCCTTACGTTTTAGAAGGTCCTTTAAAAATTTTGCATATTTAGGCATCGATTGGAGGGCTTCTATGAAAGGAAGGCTAATTCTAAGTTGCTTAAAGATTTCTAAAAATTTCCCGTACTCTTTGGAATAAGTTTGGTTTTTAAGACGGGAGGGAAATGGAGCACGGGAAAGATCAACGGTGGGTGATGGAGCAACTTGTATGGGCCTTTTTCCTATACTTTTCTCACTTGAAGGCCCCCCGTTGTGTGCGGTACTTGCTGGGATTAACCTAGGTTGCACTTTACCGGGAGCCTCCATCTCAATATCTTCATCTACGGGCTCCTCATCTTCTATCTCAACACTCTCGGGTCTCACTACCTCTCCTAAGGTCCTACCACTACGGGTCGAAATTGCCTTCAAAGTGCCAGATGGGTTGGGCTTTGTGTTGCCCGAAAATTAACCGGGGGTCGTTCTTGCAACTGGCGTGCAATATCCCAAACTTGCCTTTGAAGGTCCAAGAAATTTGAATGATTATTCTTTAGGAAAGTAGCGTGTTCTTCTAAGGTACGTTGGGTAGCCTGATCCTTAACCACTAGCTGGGTAAGAAGGTCCTCTATCCTAGACAAACTACCATTTGACCCCTCATTCCTAGGCTGAACCTCTTGGTTTGACCCCTCACCTCTGAACTGCCCCCTTGAACCTGAACTAGCAAATTGACCTGTTTGACCCGAACCCCCACTAGAATAGAAACCTGGCCCCCTGCTTTGATATTGACCTAATGGAAAACCAGGGGGTTACCTGAAGAGCGATAATTATTAGCACGCCAATTAGAGTTACTATTGCTGAATGGGTTAGTTGGACACCTATTTTGACCTGCTATATACTCTACCTGTTCTAGGGTGAGTGTTGGGCAATCTACGGTGTCATGTCCACCTCTACAAACTTCGCACCTATCGACTTTCTTCTTAATTTCTAGCAACTCTTTGGTGATATAGTCAAGTTGAGATGCTACTTTTGAGTCTGAAACGACTTGGTTTACTCCTCGAGAAGATGAGGAAGTATTCACAGGAATGGAATTCCTGCTGGTAGCACTATGATCTATATCAGCATGAGCGAAGCTCTCAAAGAGATCATTGCAGTCAGCCACAGTTTTTTTTCCCATTAGATGGCCTCCTGCAGATATGTCGAATCAGGCCTTACACTCAGGGGTGAGACCATTGTAAAAATTTTCTACTAAAGCCCAATCCGAAAGCCCATGTTGGGAACAACGCGAGAGTAAAGTTTGAAACATCTCCCAAGCTAAGTGATATGGTTCGTCAGGCTCCATTCTGAATGAATGGATCTGATCTCGAAGGCGAGAGGCCTTCACAGGTGGGAAATACTTAGCAAGGAAGGCATCTCTAAGTCCAGCCCAAGTGGTATAAGTACCTACTAGCTGCGAGTCGAGCCATGTGGCTGCGCAGCCAGCAAGCGAAAAAGGGAAGACTTAGAGATAGCGGGCATCAAGATTAACACCTTCGATGCCGAAGGTGCTACACAGACGGGTGAGACGGTTGATATGTGCAGGCGCATCCTCATCATCATAACTGTGAAACTGGCAAGAGTTGTTAATGGCGGTCATGATGTATGAGGGAATTTGCCAGGACTTGTCATTGGTGATTTCAGGGAGGCTGATGGGTGAGTTTGCGGTAAAACCCGTGGTGGAGCGTTGGTGGACAGTTTGGTTATCGGTCATTTGGTGAACTGGTGGTGGACTAGTTGGGCGGGAATGTGGTGGGGTGTTGTGGGGTGACGACTTCGGGGTGAAGTCAAAGTTCGGTGGTTTAGATTGTAGTGTAGAGTCAGAAGGGGCTGAAGATGAAGTTGAAGATTTTCTAACCTGTAAACTGGGTGTGGAGAAGGAAGACTTGTCGATCGGCGGCTTCACTGGTCCCTGCGAACCCGTGTGAGGCATGAACTGCAAAACCGAGAACAAACAAGTAAGACGACTCCAACACAAGACTCTAAAAATAAAAGACACTAAAGTTACTTGGACTCCTACGACTCAAAAACACACAAAAAAGCACGTATAGATATCAGTTGAAATCCAAACAAAGTAATTAACGCAATTGCCAAGAGTCCCCGGCAACGGCGCCAAAAACTTGTTGTGGAAAAAGTAGTTCAAATAAATAAACTAAAATAAACCTAAATTTAGACTCAAGTAATAATAATCTAGACTCTCTAACTTGACTAAACTACTCACCGGCAAGTGAACCGGTCGACTCTAGTAAAGAAAAGCAAGTCCGGATGTCGAACCCACAAGGACTCTAATTAATTACGTTAACGACTTTATTTAGACTTGACACTGACACGACTTAACTATTGTTGTGTTTTAAGGGGGGGTTTTAACTAAAATCCAAAAATTGGAATTAAAATGAAAACTAGGCTAAGACACGAATAATAACTAAGGTTTGATTCAGATGAGATAAACGACTACCTAGGCTTGAATCCAGTTTAAGTAGGAATGGACTTCTAACGGTACTATCGTGGTATGGAATCGGGATCGTGAAATACTAAACCCTAAGGTGTCTCACGCTAAGACTTCCCGACCCTACTCAAGAAGAAACCTAGGAAACCCTACAAGGCTGTTATGAACACCGATTGTTAGACTTCCTATCAGTCCTCTAACGACTCTAAAAGTGCCCTAATACAACTATCTACCTCTCAGCGCGATAGTCTAAGGCAATCCTAGATTCTAACTTGATTTAATAGACACAAGTGCAATTAGGGGACTAAGATCGACTTCTCTCAAAACCTATCTTAGATATATATTACACCGAGACCTACTAACTAACTTGAGCCTCTCAGCGACAAGTTAAGCAGAATACTTAATTCTAATTGTATTTTAATTACTGTTTCTAAGGCTATCGGCCGATTTACCCAAAGATCACCCGAACCCGCAAAGATGCGAATAATCAACACAAATTCATTATGTGAAAGACATCCACCAAAATTTATGTGAAACAGCAAATAATCAACAATCAAAATTAAATACGCATATGCACCAAATCAGAGGTTCTAGAATTATTTACTTTCAAAGATCAATCCATAACAAAACAATAGAAAACCATTAAAAATCCAAACTTTATTAAACTATCATCTAACCTAGGTAGTAACGAAGGTTTTAGCCTGAAAACATGATGTCTAAAATAAAAACACAAGTTTCAAAACAAGAATTCATCGCAAAAGTATCGAAACAAGAAAAATAAAGAAAACCGGGAGATAAGACCCGAACAATCTTCTTTCCTATGCTCCGTGTTTCAACCGGATGATTCCCACAAGCCAAAGTACTCTGAGAGCCATAAAATATGCTCTGAAAATCCCCTCAGGGTTCTTGAGTTCGTAACTAGGGTTTTGTGGAAGTTTATAAAGTATATATATGTTTGGAATAAAGATCCACCAACAAAAATCAACTTTTCCCGGAAACCATCCCGTCGCGCCACGCGACGGGTATTCAACATAAGCTTCGCGCTACACCTAGACCCTAAAACTCAACAAATTCTTCCCAAGGGTCTAGGTGGTACGCGTAGCTCCTTGCTTAAGGGGGAGGTGTAGCGCCAAGGCCCCCATTTTCACAGAAAGTTCCGAATTTTCACCAGCTTCAACATCCCAAAAATTCCAGAAATTATTCTAACTCTTTTTTACTTGTTCCAAGACTTAGTGTTTCAGCATTGTAGCTCGTTTTCACTCAATTTTCATCAACTTTTAGTACCAAGACCTGGAAAAACACAATCTA
This sequence comes from Helianthus tuberosus, assembly GCA_030545235.1. Lineage (NCBI taxonomy): Eukaryota > Viridiplantae > Streptophyta > Magnoliopsida > Asterales > Asteraceae > Helianthus > Helianthus tuberosus. Next base: position 50,702 of record JARYGA010060898.1, read on the forward strand.
ATCAATAGCACGCAATTCTAACTAAAACGAAACTAGAAATAACGGAAAATTGTACAAACTATACGCGAATAAAGGATGTATCTTGCAATACATCAGTTTCCCTCGGTGTAACTCTTACGGGTCAAGACCCGGTCGGTAGCGTTGACTTATCAAACCGGACATAAATATCCAACAGCTCCCACTTAGACGGTCTCTGATAAGATCTCAACGCAGACAACCAGCGGTGCTCTAGCTACACATAGCTTCCCCTAACATGTCATGACACTTTAAAGTCGCTAACCAAGATATCTTCCCTTTAGCAACGACTTGCTACTTGAAGACAATAGACTTATGGCAATCGTTGTCATCTATCCTTCCTGTAAAAGACATCAATTGAACAATGAGACATGGATCAGATTCAATCTCATATGGCGTTCAATCATTATCGTTCTCGTTCAAGAATTAAAGTGGTCCAATCAAACACATAG
>JARYGA010060899.1:0-46122 GCA_030545235.1 Helianthus tuberosus
ATTTTGCGATGTGGATAATAGGTTTTTCTAATAAGGTCCTTAAAAACTTGGACCATCCCATATTGTATAAGGGGATCCTTCTTGTGGACTTCCATAATGTCCTCACTAATTAAGAGTATTGTTATCGAATGGCTGTGATGTATACCTTACCATGTCCTTTCCAGCATAACCACTGATATACCTAATGGTTTCTACTACATCCAACAACTTCCTGAAATCGATGCCCCCCCCCCTTTTTTTTACTATTGAAGTCTCTTGACTTCTAAGAGACGAAGTACTTTTAAGTACTTCCTAAGAGGAAAGGGCTCCTTGCCACATATGATTTTGTTTGGGTTATTCTTCGCATTTGAAGTATGAATATAGCTCTTCTTATGAGCAGCGACATGTGTTTTAAAGCGAGCATCATTCGGCTTCTTAAGCCTTTTCATGACTTTTCTCATAGCCTTTCTAACAGCTGCGCTAATCACAGTTCTGGAGATTTACTCCATTAACATTTGAGGTTCACATTGGATTCATTATTAACATTTGTCGCATCTCTAGCATCGCGACTGTTGTTTGTTTCTTCTGCGTTTTCCATACTCGAAGCTTTGGTATTAAATACCAAATTTAGCAAGTGTTTAGGCACTCCATATTCAGTATCTCCTGGAACGGTCAACGACTTTGTTTACGGCTGTATCTATCATAGCCTGTAACTCGGTACCCGTTAAGTTCAGTCTTGCATTATCATTCTGATCAACTGGATAATTGTGAGCTTCAGAGGAGTCAGCCATGGTAAAGCTTTGAAGGTTACCGACCAAGTAGTAATGATTTGTTTAATTATATAGTGAATTGTCGAATTTGATGATTAATTAGCCACGGTGTAAATAAACCATATAGGCCAATAGATAGTATTTGATTTATTTGATTATGTTTTGCCTAGGTTTTTAAATAAACCATCTTTGGCGTTCAAACGGAATATATCCTTCATATTTATTAGACAGGGGACATAAGTCACGGCTGTCAATGTCATACTGACATTTTACATAGCATAAGGGCTTGTCCCAAGGACTTTTTGATGGCACAGAGGCCTTGTCACTAGGGAAATTTTAAAACATAATCAATTATTCCTTTGGATCGGTAAATTTCATAATCCATTGTCTTGACAGGAAGTGATGAAATAAAACTATCTTTTCATATATACATCTTTGCCCGTAGGTATACATCCCAATGGATGTTTTGATGTGTTCATCATGTTCGACGTTTATTAGCCATGATTCCTCTTGATCATTTACGCTAAAAATAAGGGGTTTGGAAAATTCTTAATATAAGGATGACAAGTGTGATTTTATCGCATCACCTATTGTCTGAAGTGTTAACATGTTTTAAATGTTAACAAGGATTGGAATCTTTTAAATAGGTTCTACCATCGTAGCCAGGTCTTTAATGACATTCAAGCTAGGTTATACCTTTTTTTAAGATTCTCTTTTAATATGAATACAGGCAGGAAAGGAATGATATTTATTTTATTCAGGATTTTCATCATAATCCTAAATTATAAGTTAGTAATAGCACAAAGGGCCTAGTCACGTGGACAAGTTTAAATTTATAAGCCATGATTTCAGAGAACCGAGGCATTAAGGTTTGAATCAAAGTTCATTACCTTTTCTTGACAGGGAGCTGTAGGCTACCACTGTCTTTAGTCTCAGAGGACATTAACTATAGCCCGTAAGCACTTCCCTCTTAAGGGATGTTTATAATATGATCATCTTATAGGATGATATAAGCCATGATTTCAGAGAATCGAGGCATTAAGGTTTGAATCAAAGTTCATTACCTTTTCTTGACAGGGAGTTGTAGGCTACCACTGTCTTTAGTCTCAGAGGACATTAACTATAGCCCGTAGGCACGTCCCTCTTAAGGGATGTTTATAATATGATCATCTTATAGGATGATATAAGCCTTGATTTCAGAGAATCGAGGCATTAAGGTTTGAATCAAAGTTCATTACCTTTTCTTGACAGGGAGTTATAGGCTACCACTGTCTTTAGTCTCAGAGGACGTTAATTATAGCCCGTAGGCACTTCATCCTTAAGGGATGATTATATAAATAAGGGAAATTGGAGTAATCTTATTTAAGGATGACTCATGCGATTTTATCGAACCACATCTGTTAGGAATGTTAACATGTTACAGATGTTAACAAGGGTTTGAATCTCTTGAATAGGTTCTACCATCTTGGCCTTGTCTGTGGTGACATTTAGGCTAGGTTTTACCTTTAATATTCTTTTTAATATTTAACGCAGAATAATCCTAAATTGAGGTGTTAACAAGGATCTGAATCTAATTGAGGAACTACCATCTTGGCCCTGTCTCAAAATAACACGTGGCTAGGTCTTGTCCTTTTTAGATTTTGCCATTTTATTATAATGGTAGATCATATAAAAGGAATGTTATTTTTCATTTATTTCATATTTCATATTTAGGATGAAAATTTAGTCATTCCACTATAAAATTAAAAAGTTCAGGTTTGCCCTAAAAGGGACTCGAAGGAATAATGTTGTCCTCGAAGGGACAGAAAGATAAATATGTCCCTATAAGGACTATTAAAGAAACGATCTTCAGCAAAAGGAGTTTCTTCTTCATTTTATTTCTGAATGTTCTCTCCCTGGATGTTCGTTTCATTCTAGCCGCGGTACGAAGCTCAGCATTTCAAGGCTCCGGATGTGGAGAATTTCTATTATAGCTTCTTCGCTTGGCGACGTATATATAAAAATTTGGAAGCAAAAATTTCCAGATTAGGATTGAGAGTATTCCTATGTTAAGTCTAGACTCAGAAGGTCAAGGAATGTGCTACTGTGTCATTGAGATTAAACACATAAGGCTAGTGTTTAATTCACTCAATGTTGGCTCTGATACCAACCTGTCACACCCCGATATTTCCACGTATTACCGGTGGGCCCGGTGGGGAGTAACGTGACGTAGTTGATATCATCATAGTCAAACAACACACAATTATAAATGCACAGCGGAAGCAAAAGAGAAAATATATTACATTCCGATATAAAGTAATATCAAAGTATTACAACGGAAAGTAAAGGATCCACAGGCGGATCAAATAAAAGAAAACTGTTCAACAGACTTTGACATCTAGAGCTTGCAAGACTTGATTATTGATGTCTGGAGTAGCCAACCTATTTCGTATAGTACCTGCATTTAACCTTTTTGGAAAATACGTCAGTTTATACTGGTAAATACAATTAACTGACTCATTTTGAAAATGGTTTAGAAAATTGATTTGAATGCACATGGCACAAGATATCTTTTTAACTTGGGATAATTATGTAGAAATAAACTTGTATACAGTTTTACATGTTCGTTGTACGTTCAGGGCCCGATGTAGAAACCGAGTCAAGATTAACAGACACACCACAAGTATAGGCCCACAAGAGAGTGAGATACCGTTTCCCTTATGCACTGTCAGGTGTATGCCTACACCTCGTGCATAAGGCGTGGCCTTTTTTATAATACAATGATGTCAAGGATATCCGGGACATGGTCATTAACTCCTAAAGGCTTTTATTTCAAACAATACAGATTAAAGCGGGTTACCTCAATAATTTAATCACAATACGACTAAACATTCAATACCCGACCAAGCGGTATTATTATAATACCGTATCCCAAGCCCGTATAGGGAAAATAAGTCAAGAGTATTTACCTGAGCTAAATATAAATTCAATCCCAGCCGTATATCAATTCAGCAAGTACAGATAGCTTTTACTGGGCTCCTAATCTGGAACGAAGGTTTTTAATAACCTATTAGAATTCTAACGGGTTTTTAATTAAAGACTTAGACCGGTTAGTTTCCAAAAGGAAGACACGGTTCAAACGCATATTAAGGCGAAGACCGGTTTAGAATGTGGTTTTGACCCGACAAGCTTGTATGCTTGTTTAACATGGGTAACTTAATCACACTCTGGATTTTGAGATAAAAACGATATGGTTTGACCCGTTTCGGCTAATATACGTAAACTAGTTACATAAGCCGATCCGAACGCGACAAGTGCGTAACGAGTAACCAATTGAATCATATACAGGTTTCCTAAGTTAATATGCCTTAAATATGTTGTGATATCAGTAGTATACCTTCCATTATGCCCAAAACGAGTTTAATCTCAATTTAAGCCCCGTATGGGTATTTTGGTCATTTTAAATATTATAAAAGAGATTAGATAAAGTTCTGAAATTCGGGTCCGAATACATCAGTAAAATAATTTATTTTAATAGGTCATACCAGTTGGTAATAAGTCTTATATGGCAAAATGGTTTTTAAACCCAATCTAGGCGTTTACTACGCGTAAAAAGCCATTTTAAGCGATTTCCGGGTTATACCAGAAATCTGAGTTTTCTGATCAGGTTATAAAGTTCAAAATACTTTATTTATTATATAAAATCAGTAGCAATTGGATTGGTGTCAAAATATTATGTAGAACTCATTTTATGACCGAAAAGGGTATAATCGGTATTTACCGAATCAATGCCATAACCTTAGGTTATGAGCAGGTTAAAAAATAATTAAAAATCTTTAAAAATCCCAAAATATTATATTACATCAGTGGGTAAAAGGTTTGGTGTCACAAATTGGGTTTAGATAGGCTTTATGCTAATTGCGCCGTTTAATTACTAAAAGGCGTTATAATTACGCTAATGAGCATAACTCCTAATCTAGACCTCCAACAGATGTGAAATTTTAGGGACATGTTTATAAATCAGTAACAAAGATTATTGTTCTTTCACATAACCAAAATTCTCGTTTTATGGTCAAAAGGGCATTATGGTCAACGTTTAGGCAATTAACGGAAACGTGCATATGAACCGGACAATCAACGAACCAATCACAGAGGGCTATACTACCATGTAACCTGTTCCTAAGGAAGTCCTAAGGCATTTCTAAACCCCACTAAATCGGGTCAGAACTGAAGTCAAAGCAAAAGTCAAAGTTTTGCGACTTTCGGTTCCGAACCGGGTCTAAACAGAAAATTGTCGGACCAAACAAGCTTAGACCAGTTATTATACTTATTACCAAGTTATATGAGTGATAAAATAGGTTACATGCCTTCTACATTGTTAATTAGGCGTTAATTCGAAGATTAAGGTTCTGTTGACTTTTTCTAATCAACTTTGACCCGACATTTGATCTAGTTAGAGTGGGAATCAGAGGGAGCCCTTTTAAGGGTTTAATGCCCACATAATTAAGAACTTATAACTACCTTCGATTCGACTAATCACTAGACCATTAATGATTAATCGTTAAGTCAAACGTTAATTACGACGGTTTGACTTGTAAGCTAATAACTAAGTAAAACTCAATTAAGGAAGGTTAAGGGTACTTACCAAAGTCTAATGCACTATTAGAGATGGCTTGGATCTGCTCTTATGCTCCAGGAAGCTCCAAGAAAGCAGATGGAATGAATTATCACTAAGTTGCAACCAAAGGGCCTTTTTATAGTGATTTTGATCCATTATAATCATGACAAATCATGCTAGGAGTGATCCCTGATCATTAACACATGTCCCTAAGCCCTAAAATTAGTAGGGGACGCGCATGGAAGTGAAAAATATCTCCATAGGTCGGTTACATGCTCAAACGGGCTGCTGTCCGATTTTCTGCATCTGTGCATGCCTTACGGACCGTAAGGCTTGGGGCTTACAGTCCGTAAGCCTCTTCCAGGGGACAAAAATTGGTTGGCTTTTGGCACTTGGCTCTTGGTCCTTCGAAATGTCATATAACCTTATTTTCTTGCATTTTGAGCCCCTCAATTTTACTTATAAGGGCTTCAAGACTTGTATAAACATTGGCAAGTCCTTGGTCACATTATGATTACCCGAAAAGTCATAAACTTCATCGTTGACGCTTTAACCCCTCGTATACGAATTTGATCATAACTTTCTCATACGATAACGAATCTTTATAAAATTTTTATCGTGCATTCTAGTGAGCATAATTAACCGTTACAAAGCTTCGGGTTTGCTAAAAGGTCACTCAGAGGTATACTTTAAACATGTTGACACATTTAACCCCTGTAGTTCGTAATCTCTCACTTTCTTTCATATTTAGCTTCGTATGATCGTTAAGGATTAAAGAACAATTGGAGAGAACGGAATCAACAGCGACGGTTTTACCATTAGCGACTTCGACGGCGAAAGATTTTGGCAACTTAGAGCGTTTACACTTGAGCAAAGACTCGAATTCTAATGATACAAAACTTTTATCGGCGCCAGTATCAAATAGGCATGAAGCATAAATATGGTTAACAAGAAACGTACCAGTTATGACGTCGTTCGCGTTTTGAGCCTGAGCAGTAGTGAGAAGAAAAGCTCGACCTCGAGCGGGCTGTAGAGCCTGTTGCTGCTGCTGTTGCTGTGGCTGGGGTTGTGGCTGTGGTTGTTGCTGTCGAGGCTGTTGCGGTTGGTATCGTTGAGGGCACAAGTTGGCTATATGGTTGGTATCACCACACGTGAAACATGCTCGCACAGGGGCGACTTGATTTGGAGCTAAAAGGGTTTGGTTTTGGTAGGCATGTGGGGGGATGCGGCAGTATGGAGAAGTATGCCCATTTCGGCCGCACTTGTCGCACTTTCGACAATGAGCGTTTGGGGGGTGATGATACTGGCATTTACCACACTTAGGTTGCGTTCCAGTATAAACCTTGCGTGGAGTCTCATCGTTGGTAAAAGCAGGCACCGGTTGTAGGGGTTGTGGGTTTGGCGGAGTGACAACCGCATAATTTTGGCTTGAAGCCTTCCGCTTCTTGCCCTGGTTTTTCTTGGACGATCGGGAGGGTAAGGGCTCATCAGTAGTAGTGTCAATTGTAGCTTGGCGTGCACTCTTTGTTGAAACCTTGTCAAAGGTTCCATGAAGAACGCAGTTGTTGTTAAGTTCGGTGGCTATACGAAAGGCATCTTCAAGGGTTTGGGGGTTGGCGGAGGCAAGGTGGTTAGTCAGGGAAGGTGCAACACAACGGAAGAATTTGGCTATGGTCTTGGGGACGGTCTCAACTTGTCCAGGACATAGGACACTGAGTTGTTTAAAGCGCGTAATCAGGCCATCCATGTCACTCCCTTTCTGAGTAAGGTTCCAAAATTCGTTCTCCAATTTTTGGAGTTCGTGAGGAGGACAGAAGTGGTCTTTCATAAGCTGTTTGAAATCGCCCCAAGGCATAGCATGTGCAACCTCGTTTCCCTTCTTGTTGCGTTCCGTCGTCCACCATTCGAGTGCCTTTTCACGAAACACCCCAGTTGCATTCAAGGTTCTTAGTTCATCAGGGCAGCCACTTTGCAGGAAAGTGAGCTCGATTGCATCAATCCAGTTCATCATGGCGGTAATTTTTGCCAGTAAACTCTAAGGGTTTACAAGCCATGAATTGCTTAAACTGGAAGGTCGATTTGGGTTTGTCTGCCTTTGAGTCGACAGAGCCATGTGGTGAATCGGGGTTTGTATGAATCTTGCTGACAATGTCGGGTAGGACCTTAGCAAATTGCTTGGCCATGAATCTCATGCAATCCTTTTGTGACATGGTGTTGGAAGTCGAACCCTTCTTTGACTTGGTTCTCTTTGATGCACCGCTGGACGACATCTAAGGATGGAAAGGCATGTAAATTTAACAACAAGAAGTGTAGCTAGGAAGCATGTAAGGTAGAATGCATAAGTTTTAAACAACAAATAAGAGGAAAATTTCCTAAAACTATAGACTAGGGCAAAAGCATAGCAATTTTCCTAATTCCCTATAGTTATGGCTCTGATACCAATCTGTCACACCCCAACCAATGGCGGAAACATCGGGATGAGACGAAGTGTGAAGATTGCTAGAGACATCATAACGCTATTTGTGACGATAATTAAATAATTCCCATTTCATTTCATAACTTCAAATTGTCAACATTACATAAACTCAAATAACAACAAGTTCAAAAGAAATACATAACAACATAAGCAAAATTGATACAACATATTAAACCTAAACGTCTATATGTGTATCTAGGCATCAACGCTACTTCTTTTCATATCATCGTCATCATCAACCTGTAACATGTTTAAAATACAATACAATTCAATGCAAAAGCAATGGCGAGTATACAAGTTTGGTACGTACATAACAAAAGATAAGTTTTAAACAATTCCTCATAGCAAGCATGTGATTCAAGATAAACAATAAATATGGCATGTGTCTAACATATCAAACCAAGGAAACGCAACATGCTCATGACATAACCACAAGTTTACGGGCGGGTCGTTAATCCTATAGCGCTACATATGTCACGGTTTGGCTCGTACGAAGTTAATGATAAGTTCAACACATAAGTTTCACCCAAGTTTAAAGTATTAAGCAATCACGTATACGAGCATGTTATAGGAATGTTCATGTGTTTAAGCAAAATGTTCATGTGTAAGTTGTTGATAAGTAAACATGTTACACCCCAAAAGTGGTAAAAGTAAAAAGGGGAAATACGAGTATACTCACGGTGGTTGCAAGCTTTCCTACTTGAAATCCCGCGAGCGAATTGGTGTATGGATTAGTTTGGAGCACCTAGTCCTTCTACACGAGGAAACATAGGTGTGTGAGTTTGGCGTTTAACGGAAGATTATAAATTCGGAGTTTAATATAGCATAAAGTATAAAATATGATACGAAAAATAATCATCTTTGACTTAGTAACCCTTGTATGACACTATGTAACCACTAGGGTTATGTTGTATTTCATGGGTAGTACACCCATTAGAATCATATCATGGTTTTAAGGTCTTAGATGATATTCTACTACTCTTAACATATAAACACATGTTCAACATTAAAAGGTTCGAATGAGTGTATACATATATTTAGGTTAAGTATTATGTGTTATTTAGTCTAATAATTCAAGTAGGAGGTAGAAGATCAGAATCCTCGTTTAGGCACCTCGAGTTATCATAGATGTCATGTATGGGGTAGGAAGAACATGCTTCCGTTTAGGAACCCCTTGAATGTTCACCACTTCACTTGATGTAAAAACAACCAAGGAGGGTCACGAACTAGGATTTGTATAATAATATAAACAACCTACCTAAGAAGAAATCATCAAATCATGTGAGGATTTTATGTTGGAACAACCCAAGTTGTTCCATAATCACTCATTCATCAAGGTCTAAGCTTGACATGACTTGTGGGTTAAATACCCTAACAAAACAGAAAGTTTATGAGGTTTAATCCTCTGATTTAAGTGTCTCAACCTTGTTTTTAAGCCTAACCAACCATAAGAGAGGTTGTAAGCATTGGGACATAGGTATGAGATGTGTTAGACACAAGTTGGATAAGTTTAAACAAGTTTTTGAAGAACATAAAACAAAACAGAAAGTTTTTGGATCATTTCAGGGCATTTCCAGGTCTGATTTCTCCAAGGAGAAGTCAAGGAATCGAAGCCCATGATTATCCAAGCAAGTAGGAAGAAGAATCGAGTGATTTCGTTAAGAAATGAGCAAGTTATACTCACTTTAGTGCAAGAGTATGAATCTGCCCGAATTCTGAGTTTGCAAGTGATTTTGAGAGTGAATTTGTGAGATGATTTGAGTTGTGAAAGTGTAAAATGGTGAGGAGAAGGGTTGTATTTATAGTGGAAGAGGTTGGTGGTGATTGGAGGTGTTTAGAGGTGATTGGGTGAGTTTAGATGTTGGGATTTCGTGCCAATTCGCGTCAAAATGCAGCTGAAAGTGTTTTCTGCGAAACTGATGCCCATGCGGGCCGTGTGAGGGATCAAAGTAGGTCGATGCGGCCCGCCCGGACTTACTTATCCGGAAATAAGTTTCAAATGTTACACTTTAGCCCCCAGACTTGTTATTTTGATGTTTTTAGGTCTTTTAAGGACTATATATGCCACAAGAACATAGTTTGAGATAAAATTAAGTATGAGAAGTATAAACCAAGTATGATTAAGAGTATAAGTGTCGGAATCAAGTATCGTTTATGTTCAAAACACGTTTTATGCATAAGTTTCATGTATTTACAAGTTTAGCACATCGTTTCCAAGAATTACGAATAAGTATCAATTGTTCCACGAAATTGATTGTATGAGCATATATAAAGTATGTATAACATGTAATTAACAAAATACGAGTTTTATTCATGATCCAAGTCTCGGATTTTACAACGGTTACAAAGAAAGGACGATTACAAGAACACAGGGTTTCCAAAAATAGAAACACGAACAAGACTTGCTATAAAAGGAAAGTACAAATAAGCGGGGCGTTACAGTCTCCCCTCCTTTAGGGAATTTCGTCCCGAAATTGAGGAAGACTTTGGGAAAAGATGTGGATATTTCGCCTTCATATCACTCTCGAGTTCCCAAGTAAATTCAGCGCCACGTTTTCCTTCCCATCGGACCTTGACGATAGGAATTCGACTGCGCCTCAATTGCTTGGCTCCTCGGTCCATGATTTCGACCGGTTTTTCCACAAAATGAAGTGTTTCGTTGACTTGTAAGTCTTCAAGAGGGACATGTAGCCCTTCGTCAGCTAGACACTTCTTCAGGTTGGATACGTGGAAGACAGGGTGTACATTGTTGAGTTCTTCAGGCAGGTCCAGTTTATACGCAACCTTGCCAATCCTTTCAAGAATTTTGAAAGGACCAACGTAGCGAGGTGCGAGTTTCCCTTTCTTTCCAAATCGAACCACGCCCTTCCAAGGGGATACCTTGAAAAGCACGAAGTCACCTGTCTTGAATTCCATCGGTTTGCGATCCTCATCGGCGTAGATCTTTTGTCGGTGTCTGGCTTTCAGTAGGTTATCTCGGACCTGTAAAATTCTGTCCGTCGTCTCTTGTATGAGCTCGGGACCAGTGATTTGAGCGTCACCAATCTCGTGCCAACAAATAGGCGAACGTCACTTGCGACCATACAATGCTTCAAAAGGTGCCATTTTAATACTCGTGTGATAACTGTTATTGTACGAGAATTCGACCAAGGGCAAGTGTGTATCCCAGTTGCCACCAAAATCTATTACGCATGAACGAAGCATATCCTCTAAGGTTTGGATAGTACGCTCGGTTTGACCGTCTGTCTGAGGATGGAAGGCAGTGCTAAGGTTGAGTTCAGTACCCATAGCAGACTGAAAAGTTTGCCAAAGGTGAGACGTAAAACGAGCGTCACGATCGGAAATGATGTCAACGGGAATACCATGGCGACAAATGATCTCATCAGTGTAGATTTTAGCCAATTTCGCGACTTTGAAATCTTCACGGATGGGAAGGAAGTGAGCTGACTTGGTTAATCGATCAACGATCACCCAAATACTGTCATGATCAGAAGAAGTGCCGGGGAGTTTAGTGATAAAATCCATGGAAATGCTCTCCCATTTCCAGATAGGAATCCTTGGTTGTTCAAGTAAGCCAGAGGGACGTTGATGTTCAGCTTTCACCTTCGAACACGTGAGATATTTCGAGACGAAAGTGGCTATATCCTTCTTCATTCCAGGCCACCAATAGGACGTACGCATGTCATGGTACATCTTGTTGGCACCAGGGTGAATAGAATACTTCGTATTATGTGCCTCCTTCATCAGGAACTTGCGAAGGTTATTGCGATTAGGAATCCAGATACGATTGAGATAGTATAAAATACCATCAGGTTTGGACACGAGACTGTTTTCAGCACCACATTGCATCTCGTTGTAGAGGTTACCCTCGTTAACGGATGAATATTGAGCTTCACGTATGCGATTCTGAAGATCATGGACGAGTTGGAAACAACAGATACTTTTGACATGAGTTTTACGACTGAGAGCGTCTGCTACTACGTTCGCTTTACCTGGGTGGTATTTGATTTCGCAGTCGTAGTCGTTTAATAGTTCCACCCAACGGCATTGACGCATGTTCAGTTCTTTTTGATCGAAGATGTGTTAAAGGCTCCTATGGTCGGTGAAGACCACACACTTAGTACCATAAAGGTAGTGTCGCCAAATCTTCAATGCAAAAACAACAGCGCCAAGTTCAAGGTCGTGAGTAGTATAGTTTTTCTCATGTATTTTGAGTTGCCTTGACACATAAGCGATGACCTTGTCTCGTTGCATAAGCACACAACCAAGACCAAGGCGGGAAGCATCGCAATATACGACGAAATCGTCGTTTCCATCAGGAAGTGTGAGGATAGGAGCATGGCATAGCATGTCCTTGAGCATTTGAAAAGACTCCTCTTGCTCGGGACCCCAAACAAAAGGTTTCTCTTTTTGAGTCAAAGAGGTCAAAGGGAAGGCGATCTTCGAAAAGTTGGAGATGAAGCGACGATAGTAACCAGCAAGACCAAGAAACGAGCGAATTTTGGATGGAGATTTAGGTGTGATCCAATTCTTCACAGCTTCGATTTTAGCGGGGTCAACGTGTATACCAAGTTCGTTGACAGTATGACCAAGGAATTGAACCTCTTTTAACCAAAATTCACACTTGGAGAATTTGGCGTATAGACGTTCAGCACGAAGAAGTTCGAGGATAAGACGCAAATGTCGTTGATGTTCTTCTTGTGTCTTGGAGTAGATGAGGATATCGTCAATGAAAACGATCACGAAACGGTCCAAATACGCTTTGCACACGCGGTTCATCAAGTCCATGAATACAGCAGGTGCGTTGGTCAAACCAAAGGGCATGACTATGAATTCGTAGTGACCATAACGTGTACGGAAGGCGGTTTTAGGCACATCTTCTTCGATAACTCGAAGTTGATGATACCCAGAACGAAGATCGATTTTTGAAAAGCAGGTCGCGCCTTGCAACTGGTCGAAGAGGTCATCGATGCGTGGAAGAGGGTATCGGTTCTTGATGGTAAGTTTGTTGAGCTCACGATAGTCAATGCACATTCGGAATGACCCATCTTTCTTTTTGACGAACAAAACGGAAGCGCCCCAAGGAGAAGTACTAGGGCGTATAAAGCCTTTATCAAGAAGCTCTTGAAGTTGACTCGAGAGTTCTTGCATCTCGGAGGGTGCCAAGCGGTAAGGAGATTTAGCGGCAGGCGTGGCGCCAGGCACTAAATCGATTCGAAAGTCGACAGAACGAGCAGGAGGCGGACCAGGAAGATCGTCGGGAAAAACATCAGGAAAGTCACGTACAACGGGAACGTCGCTTATGCTTGGGCCTTTGTCCCTCTTTTCCACAATGTGGGCGAGAAAGGCGAAGGTACCCTTGCGTAAGCATTTGTTTGCTTTGATACACGACATAAGCTTAAGGCCTTGAGAAGGCTTTTCACCATAGACGTGTTGGGAGTCACCGTTTGGAAGAGGTAGGCGAATAAACTTCTCGGAACAGACAACTTCAGCACGAACTCGCCTAAGCCAGTCCATACCTATTATGACGTCGAAACTACCCATTTGCATAGGTATGAGGTCGATTGAAAACGTATGATCGTTAAGGATTAAAGAACAATTGGAGAGAACGGAATCAACAGCGACGGTTTTACCATTAGCGACTTCGACGGCGAAAGATTTTGGCAACTTAGAGCGTTTACACTTGAGCAAAGACTCGAATTCTAATGATACAAAACTTTTATCGGCGCCAGTATCAAATAGGCATGAAGCATAAATATGGTTAACAAGAAACGTACCAGTAATGACGTCGTTCGCGTTTTGAGCCTGAGCAGTAGTGAGAAGAAAAGCTCGACCTCGAGCGGGCTGTAGAGCCTGTTGCTGCTGCTGTTGCTGTGGCTGGGGTTGTGGCTGTGGTTGTTGCTGTCGAGGCTGTTGCGGTTGGTATCGTTGAGGGCACAAGTTGGCCATATGGTTGGTATCACCACACGTGAAACAAGCTCGCACAGGGGCGACTTGATTTGGAGCTAAAAGGGATTGGTTTTGGTAGGCCTGTGGGGGGATGCGGCAGTATAGAGAAGTATGCCCATTTCGGCCGCACTTGTCGCACTTTCGACAATGAGCGTTTGGGGGGTGATTGTAACAACTCTCATCAAAGGTCATAATTATTAAATTAATTTGTCTAATAGGAAACCCTAATTGAGACACCCAAGTGATTCTGAACAAACCCTAAAATTTTCAGAATTTTCAGAATTGGGATTAGGGCCCCTAAAACTCAGGGGGGGGGGTTAAACCCTATTGACGATTATCCACTTAAAACGTTGGCAGAAAGGAATTTTCGAAAATTGTCAACTCAGCAAGGCTAGTCCCAACCGTGGCAACCCTAGGCCTAAAAGTAGGTCTCACGCGGGCCGCGTAAGGATAGCTTAAATCTTACGCGGGCCGCGTCAGGGTCAAAATTTACCTATAAATAGAGGACAGTGGGACTTGAATTCTGGAAGAAAAACGACGTAAAAATTCGCTATACACACTGAGTTACGTTCGAATTACTATACAAACACACACGAATTCAGAATCGCTGCCGCAAAACAGGGTAATAACTCGATCGCTGCTACGATTCATTTTCCGACGATCAATATATCCAATGGATGTTTAAGTGCCGCCCACATTAGGGTTATACTTTGTCGTTCGTCGTTAATTCGATGAATGTTTAAGTATCGCACTTTGTCGTTCGTTGTGAGAATTTGATCTCGTGAGTTATCGTAAAAGCTGTATTAGTTACTAACCCAGTTTTGTGTACATTATTTAAATTAGGTTAACAAGGCTAATCTATAGAGTAAACTCTATCCGTGTTAAATCAACAATGTGAGTCATTCTCTTTTTATCAAGTTACTTTACAAAACCCTATTTATTTCAAAGTTATAATTACAGGGATTAAGTCTATGTAATCTGAAATTACTGCCAGTATGTGGGGGGATGTGCACATACATAGCTACTAATTATTTATCACTTGTGGGTGAACGGACCCAGCAAGTGATATGTCCACAGTCACAAGTCCGGTTAAGTGACAACTGGATCAGTTAATTCAAAAGATAGAAACATTGTAATCGCTCTTAATACTGTAAATTATAACAAACAGGTTGTTTTAGTAAATAGAATGATTCACTCAGTATTTCCCGCTGACAAAACCTTTTTCAAACATGTTTCAGGTGATCTGTTGTAATTCAGGAAAAGTGCTGTGGAGCATTTCAAGCTTAAGAAAGTGGCTTATTATAAAATAAAGAAATATGTTTTGTAAAAATAAGATTTCTCCGTAAAATCATAATATTGTAAATTACCGGGGTTTTATCCCGAATTGTGAAATAAAATAATCGGGAAAATTTTAGCTTCAAAACGATTCTGATGATAAACTTCCGCTGTTAAACTCAATTAAATAAATACCACGGGATTTCTGTCCCACGGCTCCTGAAACGGGTCAAACCGGGACGGGGGTCGTGACAGTGATGATACTGGCATTTACCACACTTAGGTTGCGTTCCAGTATAAACCTTGCGTGGAGTCTCGTCGTTGGTAAAAGCAGGCACGACTTGTAGGGGTTGTGGGTTTGGCGGAGTGACAACCGCATAATTTTGGCTTGAAGCCTTCCGCTTCTTGCCCTGGTTTTTCTTGGACGATCGGGAGGGTAAGGGCTCATCAGTAGTAGTGTCAATTGTAGCTTGGCTTGCACTCTTTGTTGAAACCTTGTCAAAGGTTCCATGAAGAACGCAGTTGTTGTTAAGTTCGGTGGCTATACGAAAGGCATCTTCAAGGGTTTGGGGGTTGGCGGAGGCAAGGTGGTTAGTCAGGGAAGGTGCAACACAACGGACGAATTTGGCTATGGTCTTGGGGACGGTCTCAACTTGTCCAGGACATAGGACACTGAGTTGTTTAAAGCGCGTAATCAGGCCATCCATGTCACTCCCTTTCTGAGTAAGGTTCCAAAATTCGTTCTCCAATTTTTGGAGTTCGTGAGGAGGACAGAAGTGGTCTTTCATAAGCTGTTTGAAATCGCCCCAAGGCATAGCATGTGCAACCTCGTTTCCCCTCTTGTTGCGTTCCGTCGTCCACCATTCGAGTGCCTTTTCACGAAACACCCCAGTTGCATTCAAGGTTCTTAGTTCATCAGGGCAGCCACTTTGCAGGAAAGTGAGCTCGATTGCATCAATCCAGTTCATCATGGCGGTAATTTTTGCCAGTAAACTCTAAGGGTTTACAAGCCATGAATTGCTTAAACTGGAAGGTCGATTTGGGTTTGTCTGCCTTTGAGTCGACAGAGCCATGTGGTGAATCGGGGTTTGTATGAATCTTGCTGACAATGTCAGGTAGGACCTTAGCAAATTGCTTGGCCATGAATCTCATGCAATCCTTTTGTGACATGGTGTTGGAAGTCGAACCCTTCTTTGACTTGGTTCTCTTTGATGCACCGCTGGACGACATCTAAGGATGGAAAGAGGAGGAAAGGATGAGACTTGATCATAATTTTAAAACAAGGTTTTTGCATGTAAAAACAAGTAAGTGTTCATGTATCATGTAAAGTTCACATAAAGCATAAGTTTCCAACATGTATTCAACAAGCACAACACATATGATTACGTAAAGGGGGGTATAAATTTAGTTTGTTCACGAGAATTATTATTGTTTTTGGTTGCGATGACGTGCGAAACGAGTTTAAAAGTTTGAAATGAAGAACGTTCAAGTATAAAATCACACATAAATTGAGATACATAAAAGAGAGGCTCAATAAAACATTGGATTGTTTCGGGTAGAGAAACGTCGACTATTCCAAAGTGGGTCGAAAGTCCTTTCGAATTAGAGAAAACGTGCTTTGGCCTATAGGTAAGATACTCTCGTCGAGAAGCGATTAACGGTATCTTACCCTTCCAGTTACTACACGTCTCTAATCGATTGAAACAATCGGGACTTTGGCGAGATCGAAAATCGAGGAGTGGGACTTAATCGACAAGGTGCGGGTTTCACCCCTAACTTGACGATTTCGTACCCTAAATGTGGTTGGTACTTGTCGGGTCAAAATAAAATTTCGACACTTTGAAAAGGGTCCACTAGAGTTGAAAAGGAAATTACTATTAAGTTGTGGATTTCACTCCTAGCTTAATGGTAAAATTTCGTGCAAAAATAGTTTAAGGTAGAATGAGAGTCGTTTACCAAATTATGGGTTTCACGCCTATTTTGGTAAAGTTGTCTCGTTTATGTTACAAGAGTATACAATTAAACAAAAGTGTGTTTGTGTTAGCCTTAGGAAAGGCATGTAAATTTAACAACAAGAAGTGTAGCTAGGAAGCATGTAAGGTAGAATGCATAAGTTTTAAACAACAAATAAGAGGCAAATTTCCTAAAACTATAGACTAGGGCAAAAGCATAGCAATTTTCCTAATTCCCTATAGTTATGGCTCTGATACCAATCTGTCACACCCCAACCAATGGCGGAAACATCGGGATGAGACGAAGTGTGAAGATTGCTAGAGACATCATAACGCTATTTGTGACGATAATTAAATAATTCCCATTTCATTTCATAACTTCAAATTGTCAACATTACATAAACTCAAATAACAACAAGTTCAAAAGAAATACATAACAACATAAGCAAAATTGATACAACATATTAAACCTAAACGTCTATATGTGTATCTAGGCATCAACGCTACTTCTTTTCATATCATCGTCATCATCAACCTGTAACATGTTTAAAATACAATACAATTCAATGCAAAAGCAATGGCGAGTATACAAGTTTGGTACGTACATAACAAAAGATAAGTTTTAAACAATTCCTCATAGCAAGCATGTGATTCAAGATAAACAATAAATATGGCATGTGTCTAACATATCAAACCAAGGAAACGCAACATGCTCATGACATAACCACAAGTTTACGGGCGGGTCGTTAATCCTATAGCGCTACATATGTCACGGTTTGGCTCGTACGAAGTTAATGATAAGTTCAACACATAAGTTTCACCCAAGTTTAAAGTATTAAGCAATCACGTATACAAGCATGTTATAGGAATGTTCATGTGTTTAAGCAAAATGTTCATGTGTAAGTTGTTGATAAGTAAACATGTTACACCCCAAAAGTGGTAAAAGTAAAAAGGGGAAATACGAGTATACTCACGGTGGTTGCAAGCTTTCCTACTTGAAATCCCGCGAGCGAATTGGTGTATGGATTAGTTTGGAGCACCTAGTCCTTCTACACGAGGAAACATAGGTGTGTGAGTTTGGCGTTTAACGGAAGATTATAAATTCGGAGTTTAATATAGCATAAAGTATAAAATATGATACGAAAAATAATCATCTTTGACTTAGTAACCCTTGTATGACACTATGTAACCACTAGGGTTATGTTGTATTTCATGGGTAGTACACCCATTAGAATCATATCATGGTTTTAAGGTCTTAGATGATATTCTACTACTCTTAACATATAAACACATGTTCAACATTAAAAGGTTCGAATGAGTGTATACATATATTTAGGTTAAGTATTATGTGTTATTTAGTCTAATAATTCAAGTAGGAGGTAGAAGATCAGAATCCTCGTTTAGGCACCTCGAGTTATCATAGATGTCATGTATGGGGTAGGAAGAACATGCTTCCGTTTAGGAACCCCTTGAATGTTCACCACTTCACTTGATGTAAAAAGAACCAAGGAGGGTCACGAACTAGGATTTGTATAATAATATAAACAACCTACCTAAGAAGAAATCATCAAATCATGTGAGGATTTTATGTTGGAACAACCCAAGTTGTTCCATAATCACTCATTCATCAAGGTCTAAGCTTGACATGACTTGTGGGTTAAATACCCTAACAAAACAGAAAGTTTATGAGGTTTAATCCTCTGATTTAAGTGTCTCAACCTTGTTTTTAAGCCTAACCAACCATAAGAGAGGTTGTAAGCATTGGGACATAGGTATGAGATGTGTTAGACACAAGTTGGATAAGTTTAAACAAGTTTTTGAAGAACATAAAACAAAACAGAAAGTTTTTGGATCATTTCAGGGCATTTCCAGGTCTGATTTCTCCAAGGAGAAGTCAAGGAATCGAAGCCCATGATTATCCAAGCAAGTAGGAAGAAGAATCGAGTGATTTCGTTAAGAAATGAGCAAGTTATACTCACTTTAGTGCAAGAGTATGAATCTGCCCGAATTCTGAGTTTGCAAGTGATTTTGAGAGTGAATTTGTGAGATGATTTGAGTTGTGAAAGTGTAAAATGGTGAGGAGAAGGGTTGTATTTATAGTGGAAGAGGTTGGTGGTGATTGGAGGTGTTTAGAGGTGATTGGGTGAGTTTAGATGTTGGGATTTCGTGCCAATTCGCGTCAAAATGCAGCTGAAAGTGTTTTCTGCGAAACTGATGCCCATGCGGGCCGTGTGAGGGATCAAAGTAGGTCGATGCGGCCCGCCCGGACTTACTTATCCGGAAATAAGTTTCAAATGTTACACTTTAGCCCCCAGACTTGTTATTTTGATGTTTTTAGGTCTTTTAAGGACTATATATGCCACAAGAACATAGTTTGAGATAAAATTAAGTATGAGAAGTATAAACCAAGTATGATTAAGAGTATAAGTGTCGGAATCAAGTATCGTTTATGTTCAAAACACGTTTTATGCATAAGTTTCATGTATTTACAAGTTTAGCACATCGTTTCCAAGAATTACGAATAAGTATCAATTGTTCCACGAAATTGATTGTATGAGCATATATAAAGTATGTATAACATGTAATTAACAAAATACGAGTTTTATTCATGATCCAAGTCTCGGATTTTACAACGGTTACAAAGAAAGGACGATTACAAGAACACAGGGTTTCCAAAAATAGAAACACGAACAAGACTTGCTATAAAAGGAAAGTACAAATAAGCGGGGCGTTACAGTCTCCCCTCCTTTAGGGAATTTCGTCCCGAAATTGAGGAAGACTTTGGGAAAAGATGTGGATATTTCGCCTTCATATCACTCTCGAGTTCCCAAGTAAATTCAGCGCCACGTTTTCCTTCCCATCGGACCTTGACGATAGGAATTCGACTGCGCCTCAATTGCTTGGCTCCTCGGTCCATGATTTCGACCGGTTTTTCCACAAAATGAAGTGTTTCGTTGACTTGTAAGTCTTCAAGAGGGACATGTAGCCCTTCGTCAGCTAGACACTTCTTCAGGTTGGATACGTGGAAGACAGGGTGTACATTGTTGAGTTCTTCAGGCAGGTCCAGTTTATACGCAACCTTGCCAATCCTTTCAAGAATTTTGAAAGGACCAACGTAGCGAGGTGCGAGTTTCCCTTTCTTTCCAAATCGAACCACGCCCTTCCAAGGGGATACCTTGAAAAGCACGAAGTCACCTGTCTTGAATTCCATCGGTTTGCGATCCTCATCGGCGTAGATCTTTTGTCGGTGTCTGGCTTTCAGTAGGTTATCTCGGACCTGTAAAATTCTGTCCGTCGTCTCTTGTATGAGCTCGGGACCAGTGATTTGAGCGTCACCAATCTCGTGCCAACAAATAGGCGAACGTCACTTGCGACCATACAATGCTTCAAAAGGTGCCATTTTAATACTCGTGTGATAACTGTTATTGTACGAGAATTCGACCAAGGGCAAGTGTGTATCCCAGTTGCCACCAAAATCTATTACGCATGAACGAAGCATATCCTCTAAGGTTTGGATAGTACGCTCGGTTTGACCGTCTGTCTGAGGATGGAAGGCAGTGCTAAGGTTGAGTTCAGTACCCATAGCAGACTGAAAAGTTTGCCAAAGGTGAGACGTAAAACGAGCGTCACGATCGGAAATGATGTCAACGGGAATACCATGGCGACAAATGATCTCATCAGTGTAGATTTTAGCCAATTTCGCGACTTTGAAATCTTCACGGATGGGAAGGAAGTGAGCTGACTTGGTTAATCGATCAACGATCACCCAAATACTGTCATGATCAGAAGAAGTGCCGGGGAGTTTAGTGATAAAATCCATGGAAATGCTCTCCCATTTCCAGATAGGAATCCTTGGTTGTTCAAGTAAGCCAGAGGGACGTTGATGTTCAGCTTTCACCTTCGAACACGTGAGATATTTCGAGACGAAAGTGGCTATATCCTTCTTCATTCCAGGCCACCAATAGGACGTACGCATGTCATGGTACATCTTGTTGGCACCAGGGTGAATAGAATACTTCGTATTATGTGCCTCCTTCATCAGGAACTTGCGAAGGTTATTGCGATTAGGAATCCAGATACGATTGAGATAGTATAAAATACCATCAGGTTTGGACACGAGACTGTTTTCAGCACCACATTGCATCTCGTTGTAGAGGTTACCCTCGTTAACGGATGAATATTGAGCTTCACGTATGCGATTCTGAAGATCATGGACGAGTTGGAAACAACGGATACTTTTGACATGAGTTTTACGACTGAGAGCGTCTGCTACTACGTTCGCTTTACCTGGGTGGTATTTGATTTCGCAGTCGTAGTCGTTTAATAGTTCCACCCAACGGCATTGACGCATGTTCAGTTCTTTTTGATCGAAGATGTGTTAAAGGCTCCTATGGTCGGTGAAGACCACACACTTAGTACCATAAAGGTAGTGTCGCCAAATCTTCAATGCAAAAACAACAGCGCCAAGTTCAAGGTCGTGAGTAGTATAGTTTTTCTCATGTATTTTGAGTTGCCTTGACACATAAGCGACGACCTTGTCTCGTTGCATAAGCACACAACCAAGACCAAGGCGGGAAGCATCGCAATATACGACGAAATCGTCGTTTCCATCAGGAAGTGTGAGGATAGGAGCATGGCATAGCATGTCCTTGAGCATTTGAAAAGACTCCTCTTGCTCGGGACCCCAAACAAAAGGTTTCTCTTTTTGAGTCAAAGAGGTCAAAGGGAAGGCGATCTTCGAAAAGTTGGAGATGAAGCGACGATAGTAACCAGCAAGACCAAGAAACGAGCGAATTTTGGATGGAGATTTAGGTGTGATCCAATTCTTCACAGCTTCGATTTTAGCGGGGTCAACGTGTATACCAAGTTCGTTGACAGTATGACCAAGGAATTGAACCTCTTTTAACCAAAATTCACACTTGGAGAATTTGGCGTATAGACGTTCAGAAATGAGCAAGTTATACTCACTTTAGTGCAAGAGTATGAATCTGCCCGAATTCTGAGTTTGCAAGTGATTTTGAGAGTGAATTTGTGAGATGATTTGAGTTGTGAAAGTGTAAAATGGTGAGGAGAAGGGTTGTATTTATAGTGGAAGAGGTTGATGGTGATTGGAGGTGTTTAGAGGTGATTGGGTGAGTTTAGATGTTGGGATTTCGTGCCAATTCGCGTCAAAATGCAGCTGAAAGTGTTTTCTGCGAAACTGATGCCCATGCGGGCCGCGTGAGGGATCAAAGTAGGTCGATGCGGGCCGCCCGGACTTAATTATCCGGAAATAAGTTTCAAATGTTACACTTTAGCCCCCAGCCTTGTTATTTTGATGTTTTTAGGTCTTTTAAGGACTATATATGCCACAAGAACATAGTTTGAGATAAAATTAAGTATGAGAAGTATAAACCAAGTATGATTAAGAGTATAAGTGTCGGAATCAAGTATCGTTTATGTTCAAAACACGTTTTATGCATAAGTTTCATGTATTTACAAGTTTAGCACATCGTTTCCAAGAATTACGAATAAGTATCAATTGTTCCACGAAATTGATTGTATGAGCATATATAAAGTATGTATAACATGTAATTAACAAAATACGAGTTTTATTCATGATCCAAGTCTCGGATTTTACAACGGTTACAAAGAAAGAATGATTACAAGAACACAGGGTTTCCAAAAATAGAAACACGAACAAGACTTGCTATAAAAGGAAAGTACAAATAAGTGGGGCGTTACAGTCCAGTGGTGGTGCGACGGCTGCAAGCAGGGAGGAGAGAGAGAGAGAGAGAGACTTTGGAGAGAGAGAGAGAGGAGGTGGAGCCATTAGACAGGCGGCGGCCGGCGTCAAGCCGACGACGATAACTAGGGGCGACGGTCACAATGATGGCGATGCTTGGCTGCTGTTGTTGATACGATGATGATGAAGGTGTTACTGGTAAACCCTCCAATTTTTTTTTAATCTTTTAAAAGTTCAAGTTAACGACATGAGACAATTTGGTTCTTTTGGTTCTCCGGTGATGAACAAGGCTTATTGGAGATAATGATGGTAGTAGTGATGCTTTGCTCAGAGGGTTCGAGGTCTGGTCAGTTTTGGTTCGGTCAAACCCAGTCAACACGTTGGGTTGACTGGTCAAACCAAGTCGACAAGTCAGCGGGTTCGGGTCCGCTCACTGTTTCGGGTCAACGGCTCAGTCAACAGCCAAAGTTTGGTCAACATATCGGCTCGGGTCAACTGGTCAACTGGTTCGGGTCAAGCGGCTCGGTCAGACGGTTCGGTTCGTGGTTCGGGTTGACTCGGTCAAACCGAGTCAACTCGGTCAACTCAGACCCGGTCAACTCAGTCCGCGGTTCGACGCGAGAGATTTGGTAAAGATTGACGACACGTTTAATATTTACGTAATTTTAATTATTTTGTGAACGAGCTCGACCCGATTCGTTTATAATTCAGTTACGTTCTATTTTGGTCGTATTGATAAAACTTTATGATATATATTGTTTGAATGGATTGAATTATTGTTGAGTTTGATAAAATACGACAACTTTTTATTGTCGGGTTATTCCAAAAACAGAGGAAACTCTGCCCGTTTTTCGAGAAAATCCGTAATATACAGCGCGTTTTATCATAAAATAAAACTTTTGGATTCAAATATTGTTTTATAAAATTTCTTATGACGATACTTTACAACTTACAAAAACGACGATGAAGCAAACTATTATACAAAGTAAATATAGTTACTATATTTAAACTCGAATCTTTTTAAAAAGAAAAATAAATATATTTTATATATTTATTTCAAATAACGGACAACACGAAATCGTTTATACAATACATATAGATATGTGTTCATTTCTAAATATCAAACAACACGGATTCGCTGTTATAAAAATAAATATAGTATATATTTATTTTTTGCAACGACTCGATGAAATTTTTATAAAATAAATATAACTTTTATATTTATTTCAAACGCCTAACGGCACAATGTATGTAGATATCATATATCGACAAACGATTTCTCAAAACGAGCTAACGAGTATAACTTCTTCGCTTCCTTTAAGTTAACAATCTACCGTCAAAACATTCGATCAACGATTCGGTAGAGCTCGGACACGCAGTTTAGCTACGTTTAAATTAGAAACTTATAAGATATTCCGTGTTAGGAATATTGTAGAATGCATACTAGCAAGTCTCATCTTGGAAACGACATTACAAAGTCGTATATAGCTAGCTTTGCACAGGAATGTTCAGGTGAGTTCATAACCCCACCTTTTACGGTTTTACATTTTTCTAAATGTTTTCGGGGTGGAAAGACATGCACTTTTTGCAAAGCGTACAAGAATTACATATTCATAAACCATTTTACAAGCAAGTTTTAACAGACACAAATGGTTTACAAAAAGCTTATGCTTTATACCGGTTTTTACAAAAAGCTTATGCATACACACAAATTCTAGTTTTCTAAACTACGGGAAAATACAAATACAAGAGCTTACAATACATGTGTTATGATATGATTGATACAAAAACAAGAAGCATTCTTGGTGATAACTAGTACCAAGTATGATGCGTTTAAGGAATGATACGAGAAATCGCGTCACGAATAGGGTACCATAAGCACCATTAATCGTGTACATACTTAGACCGCAGAACAAAAGGTTAGATCTAACGGGTGTCCGGGCAGCCACACTCTTGGTGAAAACTAGTACCGAGTAGTGCTTTTGTGTCTCAGTCGTGAATCGACAACTAGAAAAATGCCCATGGTTTGGTTGCTTCCTATGTCGTGTCACATGTTAATGGCCTTGCAACCCATTAACAACAAGATACATACAGAAATATTTGATTTACACAAGATACATACAGAAATACTTGATTTATACAAGATACATACTAAAATACTTGATTTATACAAGATACATACATAAATACTTGATTTATACAAGATACATACCATGTTTTCACACAAAGTTCCGTATAACATGACAAGAAAATGATTTTAAATTCGTTTTCTCAACAATACTTCAAAAACCGGTTATTCAGAAAGATTTTTTTCAAATCTTTTGTAAACAAACTATGAACTCGCTCAACTTTATGTTGACTTTTTCGCATGTTTCTTTCTCAGGTTACTTTTCAAAGTTATGGCACGGTTGGAATAGGAGAACCATTGGAGATTTGAGTACTTAGTGGGCGTTCATTTTCTAAAAGACTTAGCTTATTTGCTTCCGCTGTGCAATGAAGATACCAGTCCAGTCACGCCAATGCTCTGATATTCGGGGTGTGACAATATATAGGGTAAGAAAGGTTTAAAGATCATTAGGTAGTGAGTTGTCTGTTCCGTCAATAATCCAAATTTGACGTTAAAAAGAAGAATCAATTAATATTAAATACACCACTATATTTTTGCTAATAACCATCACTAGTCTCTGGTGGTGGTCACCGGTATTTAAGTTTCACCTATGCTGGGTCCGGGTGAGTTTTCCCCTCCAGGTCTCAAGTTCGAGTCTGGGTGACAGGAGTTTCCCATTGAGGAGTTTAAATTGGGATCTATTGTGCGAGTGGACTCTCTAACACGGACCCGGTTAAGACAACTCCCGACATTCGCGAATAATTCACACATTTCGAAAATAAAACAAGGGGAAAGTTCTTGTACAAATAATCTTAACATACTAAACAAACAAATTGAAGGAAAACTCAAAAAGACAAGTTGGCATTTTTGTAATTATCTATAACTAGCAAAGTTACTCTACAAATGTATCTAAAAAACCTAAAAAAAACCTAACCCCCCTCCCCCCCTCTCAAAACCTAAACCCCCCCCCCCCCCCCACACCCCCCAAAAACCTAAAAAAACCCTAACCCTCCCCCCCCCCCCCCCCAAGCTAAAATGCTAAAAACTAAACCCCCAAAAAACCTAAAAAAAACACACACACAAAATAAATTTTTTAATATTTTTTATTAATTTTTTTTGTAACAAAATGTAGCGATTTTTTTATAAAAAATATTAAAAAAAATTGTGTTTTTTATGTATTTTTGGATTAGTTCACATTTGTATAGTAACTTTTATAGTTGATGGTAATTACAAAAATGTCACCTTATCTTTTTTACTTTTCCTTTGTATGTTTACGCTCTGTTCCCGAGTGAACTTAATGAGGGATAAGAAAAGAAAGCAAAAGTGAGAAAGGAAAGGACGAGAAAGGAAAAAAAAAAAAAAGATGTCTTTCCCACCGTTTCCTCCCAAATCGGAAGGAAAGAAAAATTAAAGAATTTAGCATAATTTTCCTGTCATTTCCTTTCTTTTCCTTCCTTAAATGAAACCCGGGAACACGACATGTTTTATTTTCCTTTCTTTTCCTTCCTTAAATGAAACTCTGGAACACAAAATATTTTTACTTTCTTTTTGTTTCCTTTCCTGTACTTCCGTTAGTAAACTCTGGAACACAGTGTTAGTATGTTAAATTTATTTGTATTTGATCTTTTGCCAATAAAACAAACATACGTTAGAGATCTAGACCATAAACTCATAAAGTAGGCCTTTCTTATCGAAGTCTTCGTCTCTCTCACAAACACACACACACACTCGCCATTGCAGTCGTTTCTGCTAAACAATGGTTGCAGCAAAGCCAGAACCAGATTTCACGAAGAAGAAGGAGATGGTTCACTCTCCACTTCTCACCTACTTCTCCGTCATCGCTCTTCTCTCCACGTGTCCCCCCTTTGTAATCCTCCTGTAAGCTCTCTTTCACCAATCAGATCTCTATCATTCATTCGATTGCAGTTTATTTTACTATTTATCCAATCAGATTTGTTTTCTCTCTCTCTCTGATTTAGCATCTGTTAAGTTACAGACTGTATACATATGATGCATGTTATAATTGTGTACAACTTGATTTCGTAATTAGTTGCTCTCTGTTTATCGAATTAGGTTTTGTGTTTTGATCCAGAATTACAAGCAAACAGTAACTGTACTGTGTGATTAATTTAGATCTTAATTTGTTCTGCTGGATTCATGAGAGCATGCATCATTAGTTGCTGATTTTGTTTTCTAACTATCATTGAGTAATGTTAATGTTATGCGTATGATGTGTTATGTTAATTATGATTCTGAAGTTAAATAGGGCACAACAAAACTGTTATGAATTGGATCTTCTTCATAAAAAAGTGTTAGGTATCGATTAAAGCAACACACACACACGAAAGCAATTGATTAACATGAGAATTTATGTCGTTCGGATTCGGTGTAAATCCTACATCCACGGGCTGCAACTAGGTATTTTTTCATTAGCTCAGTACAGTACAAGATTACAATTGAATATGGGTCTAATTGAATTAACGAACACTATAGGATCTCATTAGTAAGTTAATTTAGCAAGTATAACTGATCTAATAGTAGATATGTTAAAGCAGTTTGTGCATCAAAGGTGTACTAAGAAAGTTAATTTGTGTTTGCAGATGGTACACAATGGTGCACCAGGATGGTTCTATACTAAACACATTTAATTATCTAAAGGAGAATGGGATTGAGGGATTTGTTAACATATGGCCTAGACCTACTGCTATTGCGTGGAAGATTATTGCGTGTTATGCGCTTTTTGAAGCTGCACTTCAGCTCTGGCTACCTGGGAAAAGAGTCGAGGGCCCGATATCTCCTACAGGCAATAAGCCTGTATATAAGGTACCAAACAAACAATGTTTATACACTATAATATGGATTATTAGCATTACCTTTGACCTCCACCCGTGTTATTGTAATAAAGCGTGTTTGGTGTTTATTTTCTTGTTGCAGGCTAATGGTGTGTTAGCATATGTGGTGACACTAGTTACATATATTGGCCTTTGGTGGTATGTAACTATGGATACTAGTTTCTTATTTATACTGTCAAAATATTTAAATTAAGATTTTTGATATTACTCAATTCTTATTAAAATTTCAGGTTTGGGATATTTAATCCAACGGTTGTTTATGATCATTTGGGAGAAATATATTCTGCACTCATATTTGGAAGCTTGATCTTTTGTGTATTCTTATACATAAAGGTAACGATGAGAGATAGACCAGATAATGTAACATATTAATAAACTATATTATCTATGCTTCTAATCATTGTAGCTGATGTACAGGGTCATGTGGCACCTTCTTCCACTGATTCTGGTTCTTCTGGAAACATAATCTTCGATTTCTATTGGGTGAGCACCTCTAAAATTTCTGTATCTTATTCTTAATATAAGTTATTCTGTTTCGTTGAATCTATATAAAGAAATGTACCAATCACATGAATCTGTTTGAAATTTACGTTTTACTCTGATTTATGTTTGCTCAAGTAATTAATTTTTATGAGTATATGTTGTGATTGTTGGTGTCACAGGGCATGGAACTGTACCCTCGAATCGGCAAAAACTTTGATATCAAAGTTTTCACAAACTGCAGATTTGGGATGATGTCATGGGCCATTCTTGCTGTGACGTACTGCATAAAGCAGGTATGCAGTCCAAAATCATTAAGTTCAGAGTCTTAAACTATACACGTGTGGGTTTCTAGTTGTAATACATGGATTGATAAACTTGCAACGTGTTTATCCAGTATGAAACAAATGGGAAAGTATCAGACTCTATGCTTGTAAATACTGTGTTGATGTTGGTTTACATTACAAAATTCTTCTGGTGGGAAGCCGGGTATTGGAACACAATGGATATCGCACATGATCGAGGTACGTGTGTATGCATTTTGCTGTTATATTTTTCATACTTCTTTGTAATATTTTTAGATCTTCATTTATATTATATTATTATTGCAGCTGGATTTTATATCTGCTGGGGATGCTTGGTTTGGGTTCCTTCTATATATACTTCCCCTGGCATGTATCTTGTCAATCATCCCGTTAATCTTGGACTCCAGGTTTGTTTTTTTCTATTGATGAAAATTTGCAACAGTTTTTTATGAAAAATATAGGTGTAGAATCTAGAAAGTGATATCATTTTATTTGTTTTCTGGGTACAGCTGGCACTTTCCATCCTAATAGCAGGCATTCTGTGCATATACATCAATTATGACTGTGACCGACAAAGGCAAGAATTCCGTAGAACAAATGGCAAGTCCTTGGTGTGGGGGAAAGCTCCGAGCAAGGTAATTTATCAAAAATAATTTGTGTATAATAAAATTAATAATACTAATACATAATCATTTTGGTATATAGATAGTTGCTTCATACACTACAACCAAAGGAGAGACTAAGACCAGCCTTCTCTTGACTTCAGGGTGGTGAGTAACAATCCCCATTCCCATTCCTAATCTTATATCCATTCCCTTAAGGTGATGATGAGGTTGTTGTTGTTGCAGGTGGGGCCTTGCTCGTCATTTCCATTATGTACCTGAAATCATGTCAGCGTTTTTCTGGACAGTACCCGCTCTTTTTGATAACGTAAGTTACTGAAACATGTTTATGATGTTGCACTCTAAAAAAATGATGTTTCAGTCTTCATAAACACTAGTTTATATTTTTGTAGTGTCTTCCATACTTCTATGTTGCGTTTCTCACAATCCTACTGCTTGATCGAGCTAAAAGAGACGATGATAGATGTCGTTCAAAGTAAGTTTCTCATGTTTCTTTTTTGTTTAAGAAATAGTATTTTCTAATAATGAATTCGGCTTGCGTGTGCCCGTGCAGGTACGGGAAATACTGGAAGACATATTGCACCAAGGTTCCATATAGGGTCATACCAGGAATTTACTGAGATGCAGTTGTATGTTTGATTGGCACGTATTTGTATTGTATGCCTTTTAAGCTTTAATTAAACCTCTTTTATTGAAATAAGTAGGTTTGATTTTGTTGGTATATGAGATAGATTTGAACCCGTATAAGGTGTTCACTGTTGGACATTTTTGGATTAGATTGTATGGTTTGATTGATTATTAATTTTATTGTAATGTATTCAGATAAAAATGAATAAACAGAAACATAAAACTGATCCAACAAAATGTAATCTAGCCCGGTTGAATCTTAAAGAAGTTTAAATGATCTGGTTTTTGAACGGTCAACAGAATCAATCCCGAACACTCCTGGGGCACCCACTGGACCAAACGGAGTACTCTCGGACCCACCAGTGCCTCACTTTTCAGCAAGTGAGGGTCGAACTTGCATCTCCCAAGAGAAATGCAAGCCTACCACCACCTGATTTAGAGATCATTGGCGTCCCGAAACTATTTTTTTAACGGCAAATGTTTACTGAAAATAATGAAATGATCCAAATAAACATTCCTAGCTTAAACCTCCATTTGGATTTGAAATGATTCACTATAGATTTTAACTTTAAGCCTCAAATTAGTTTGTTTCTGAGCCATAAGTTTGGATCTGATATTTCATTTTTAAAATTTTAAAATAATTCATGATCTGATCCATTTAAAATTTAATCCTCAAACTGGTTATTTTTGTTTCAATCTGGACCCATATTCAATTTTTTTTATTAAACGGTGAATTTCTTTTTGAGTGATGTAATGTCACACCGCCAAGACAACGGCCCTAGTCAAGATCTGCCTAGACTTACGTTGTCTTAATCGGGCCCGCACTGAATTGGTCAGACTTGGTTACGGCGTTCCCCGAAAACCGTACTACTTCCACACGAGTTGTCTCGCTGAAATAACAACCGGATAAAAACCGAGGTGTGTCTCAAGATCGAACGCCCGTCGGTGGGTTTGTCACCATCGTTACCCAACCACACGTTTTTGTCATAAAAATAATCCACACCTTTTTGTCATAAAAAAACCAAACAAAACAAAACAAACAGTCAAAACGACCCAGGCATCCAGCGCTGACGTGGCGACGTGTTAGTGGGCAAAGATCTGGTGCATACGTGTCCGCGTCGCACATGATCGGTACCCGATGAAGACATACTGATTCATGATCCAGCAGTATACCCCACATCTACATTATTCACGTTGTTGTTGTTTTCTGTATACACGTCTATCCCCTTGATACCACCATCTTCTGTGAACTCATTGTTCAATCAAACCCTAACCTAACTCATCTCTCCTGATCTCTCTGTCATCATGCCGTCTGCTTATGGTGCTCGATTGACCACCTTCGAGGATTCCGAGAAGGAAAGCGAGTGCGGTTACGTCCGCAAGGTCAAATTTCTCGATCTATTTCTTTCCTTCCACTTATTTGTTACGAAATTACGTGATTCGTTTAGTTTTCCGTTCGATCGGATTGCGTTTTTGCAGTTTTCGATCTCGATCCGATTCATTTTTCATTGATTTAATTGGATTGTATGTATACTCGATTCATAAGAATGTTTTCGATTAAGCATCATGTGGATTTTGATAATGTGTGTCTAACATTTTAATCGATCTAGTGGTGAGTAATGCCTAGGGTAAATGATTTGAAATTGTTGTCTGATCCACTTATTTAGTGTGATTTATGTTTAAATTTTGCTTCTGAGGTAGTGTTAATTAGTGATCAAGTGGTTTGACTCTATGTTTATAGGGAAATGAATCATAATACTGTGATTTTGACCTATAATTAAGTTCATGAGAATCATAGATTTTGTGATCATCGATTTTTTAATGATAAATCGACTCGAGAAGGTGGTCTAGACTTTTTAAGTTTACAATTTTCTATAGATTCTATGGTGGTTGTGGTATCTGCTTTACTTTTTTTAAATTGTTGAAATAATCTGTAACCAGAAGAGGTTAAAAGTGAAGCTTGATGTTACCATGTGCGCCTTTTCTGTTACACGATTGCAAAACCTTATAGATTCTTGGGTGGTTGTGGAATTGTGGTATCTACTTCACTTTTTTCGGTTGTGATATAATCTGTAATCAGAATATGTCAAAAGTGAAGCTTTATGTTACCATGTGCGCCTTTTCTGTTACATGATTGAAACAACCTTCTGTAACTGTTTGGATTTTCTTCTTCCTGATAAAGGTATGTCATTTTTCAAAGCAATTTGAGTATTTACATACCTTATATAATTGTATGCCTGTAAATTAGTTGCTTCAGACTACAAAATAAGCTTAATTATGACATAAATGCCTCTTAGTTTTTATTTGGCTATCATGTCTATGACTCTACGTGATTCAAAGTTCTATAATGTATCTGCTCAGAATCATGAACATCCCATCCCCTACGTTTAGAAAATTCCTAACATTAGTATCTCAAATCAGTTTTTTTACTCATCTTATTGTCCCTCAGTTGCTTCATTGATTTTTAAAGTAAAGCCTTTTTGAAAAGTCATGGAACATCAGATGTTCTTTTAAGGTATTATTAAATAATTAAGAAATCCAATGTTTGTTGGGTTATAGCATAAATGGAAACATGGGTGTCCGTATTGGGCCATTGGCCTTTAAGACATGTCTTCAAGCATTTTGTACTTTCGCTGAATGCTATTCTCAGGTGTAATCAATGATTCTGATGATAAATGCACTGTCATTAAAGCTGTTTGGTCCTTCTACAAGATAATATATCTGGATATGGTTTTTTAACCACTGTATATTCATTAGAGAGGACACATATTTTTTTGCTTGGATAAGTTGAGATTTGATAAATTGCACGTTCTTTTTATCTAAAATGTCTAGCAATAGGATCTCTCAGTGACTTATAAATTAGTGAAGGTCTTAATCATTAAGTGATAGTTAAACAATTGATGGTTGTGTTGGTAAATTTCTCAAACATCTACAGGTGGGATCACTAATTATCCCATTGACTACGTATCGGTGTGCTTATCAATTATATTTTCTTGTTTTATATCGCATGTAAGGTTGTGTTGGTTTTCCTAGGACATGCTCCCTTGTCATAAGCACTTGTATTTCTTTCTTTCCTTTCTTTTAATTATTATTATTATTATTATTATTATTATTATTATTTATTTATTTTCTGAAATTGGGGAGTGGGCATGCTTTATACCTTATGTGATATGTTTCTAAGTAGATAATTAATTTTGATTACTTTTCGAGAAAAAACCACATTTCATTTTATGTTCTACTGAATCTGGCAGGTATCAGGGCCTGTTGTGATTGCAGATGGAATGGCTGGGGCTGCTATGTATGAACTTGTTCGTGTTGGACACGACAACCTTATCGGGGAAATTATCCGTTTGGAAGGAAATTCTGCTACAATCCAAGGTATTTTGGTTTATACCCCCAACATTAGTCACAAAAATTGAGTACTATATATCTTAATTCACTTGCTTTATAAATTACTAATTTAGCTATTCAACTTGACCTTGATACACTTATGTGTCTTCCAGCTCTTAATATTGAGAATTTTTTTCATTGTATTGCAGTTTATGAAGAAACTGCTGGACTGATGGTGAATGATCCTGTTTTGAGGACACACAAGGTATGTATATTACATCATCGGTCCCTTTGAGATTAAAATTAATTAAAACTTACTTGCAGTAAATTTTGCTTTAACTTGCAGCCTCTGTCAGTGGAATTGGGCCCTGGAATATTGGGAAATATTTTTGACGGTATCCAGGTCTGCAAGCTTCCTCTTTGCACATATTGTTTCAACTGTATTGTGCTATATTTGTTTTTTTCCTAGAGTTACTAAACAAAGTTTTTTTATATCTGTTCAGAGGCCTTTGAAAACTATTGCAAAAAGATCAGGTGATGTCTACATTCCTCGTGGTGTATCTGTCCCAGCACTTGACAAAGATATACTTTGGGAATTCCAGCCTAAAAAAATAGGTGATTTTACAACTTTAGAAAGTTTTCGATCTTTCCACTTTGGAAGTCGGATACTGTTTATGTGATAGATATTTATAAATTTGAATGTGATATGATGCCAGGCGAGGGAGATCTTGTAACAGGTGGAGATCTATATGCTGTAAGTCCTCATTACAAACTTAAATAATCCTCTTTTGTTCAGAACATGTTATTGCCATAAATTGTTAATTATCTTCTCATACCTGTGCAGACTGTGTTTGAGAACAGTTTAGTTGAACACCGCATTGCTCTGCCTCCTGATGCAATGGGAAAGATAACATATATTGCACCACCTGGTCAATACTCGTTGAAGGTTTTCCTTTTAAACTCCTTTTGGCATCTGTACTTTAAACTACACGTCTGCACCTATTTCAGAGTATCAACTGTTTTTTCTATTTTTATACAGGACACCGTCTTGGAGCTTGAGTTCCAAGGTGTCAAAAAGAAATACACTATGCTTCAGGTTTTCCGTCTCTTTTTTTTAGTTTGATGATATTTTTTTAAAGTTTCTATAGCGATTATTAAAGCAGTTGTGAATTGTTATCTTTGCACTTCACAGACTTGGCCTGTACGTACACCTAGGCCCGTTGCATCAAAACTTGCTGCAGATACTCCTCTTCTTACTGGACAGGTATCCATCATTAAATTTAAAGCATTCATGTTTATTTTTGCTTGTAATGTTTCTTAATAATCTCTTCCATGTATCAGCGTGTTCTTGATGCGCTCTTCCCTTCAGTTCTTGGTGGGACGTGTGCCATTCCTGGTGCGTTTGGCTGTGGGAAAACGGTTATTAGTCAAGCTCTATCTAAGGTATTCCGAGTAAATGGTTGTTTCATGACTCATTTGATTAATTAGACATTAACTAGTGGGTTACCACCCGCGCTCCGCAGCTGGTTTGAAACGTAGATAAAAATAAGCAAATCGCGAGAGTTAAAGTTGTTTGATGTTTTAGTTATGGGGATAAACATGTCATTCTTAAAGTCGAGGGGCTAAAGTTGTTTATTAATTATTATTAAAGTTGAGGGGCTAAAGTTGTTTGAGGTAGTTAAGGGAATAAACATGTCATTATTAAAGTTGAGAGGCTAAACATGTCATTATTAAAGTTGAGAGGCTAAACATGTCATTATTAAAGTTGAGGGGCTAAAGTTGTTTATCAGTAAAGTTGAGGGGCTAAAGGTGTTTGATGTTGACAAAATATCATATTTATAGTATATATAATATAGTTTTTGTATTCACTATTTTCCCTTCCTTATGCAGTACTCAAATTCAGACACTGTTGTTTATGTTGGTTGCGGGGAAAGAGGAAACGAAATGGCAGAGGTATATCCACTGAATATATTGTTATTATTTTTGCTTCATTTATAAATGCACTTTCGTCTTAATTGTTTTATAATATAATAATTTTGCAGGTTCTCATGGATTTTCCTCAATTGACTATGACTTTGCCTGATGGCCGTGAAGAATCCGTTATGAAACGTACCACACTTGTTGCCAATACTTCTAATATGCCTGTGGCTGCTCGTGAGGCTTCAATTTATACCGGTAATACAACATGATAATTTAATTGCATGTTAAGTTCATTCAGGAATTACCTTAGTTGTAATGTATTTGTATGTTTATTTAAATACAGGTATTACCATAGCTGAATACTTTAGAGATATGGGCTACAATGTAAGTATGATGGCAGACTCTACCTCACGTTGGGCAGAAGCATTGCGTGAAATTTCCGGTCGACTGGTACAACATCGTTCTAGTCTTGTTTTGTTTTCTGTTCGTCACATTAATACATATTTTTCTGTTACCTTATATTCCACTGCATTGTACTGGTAACTTATGTTGTTTAAGCTAAGAAAGCTTTAAGTACTGACCGGTGAAAAAGGAAATAAAAAACAGATATTAGGACTGTAAACGAGCTGAACGTTCAGCGAACAGTTCTTGAACCGTTTGGTGGGAAGTTCATTTATGTTCGTTCGTTTAATAAATGAACAAACACAAACAAGAAATTTCGTTCGATAAGTTAAACAAACGAACATGAACGAAGGCTGCGTTCGTTCGTTTATGTTGTATATTTATTTTATTGGCTTTAGTTTTTAAAAATTTGAAACCATAGTTACAACATCCCTCATTTGATCATTTCAATTTCAGTTTGTGTTAAAGCTTGACAAACTTCTTAATTTTTGTGTTAATTATGTTAAGTATTTATTTATTTCTGGTGGATTCTTCGTAATCTCTCTATCTTTAAATGAATATATAACATTCGGTTGTGTTCTTGAACATTTGTTTGTATCAGATTGCCTTCGTCTACGTTCGGTAAGTGTTCATGAACAGTTCATGAAAATGTTCATTTTCTTAATGAACGAACACGAACAATAAATCTCGTTCGGTAAGTGTTCGTGAACCGTTCATGAACATGTTCATTCCTTAATGAACGAACACGAACAAGGCCTTGTTCGTGTTCATTCACAGCCCTAATGACTATGATGAATGTGTGATGGAAGTAATATGTGTTTTTTTTAATTCAGGCAGAAATGCCTGCAGACAGTGGTTATCCTGCATATCTGGCGGCACGTTTGGCATCTTTCTATGAACGTGCTGGCAAAGTCAAGTGTCTAGGTGGACCAGAACGAGATGGTAGCGTGACAATCGTTGGTGCTGTATCTCCACCTGGAGGAGATTTCTCAGATCCCGTTACCTCTGCTACCCTCAGCATTGTTCAGGTAATTCTTTATATTTTATTTTATATATATTTTATGTACTTTTCGTACTCACTAAACAAAAGTTACACATCTTCTACATTTTCTTAGGTTTTCTGGGGTCTAGATAAGAAGCTTGCCCAAAGGAAACATTTTCCTTCTGTTAACTGGCTTATCTCCTACTCAAAGTACTCAACGGTGCGTTGTTGAAATTAATTATTTTATGCTTTTGCAACTTGTTATATTGTTTTCCCTACTAAATAATAATTACTTTTACAGGCTCTAGAATCATTCTATGAGAAGTTTGATTCAGATTTCATCGACATCAGGACAAAGGCTCGTGAGGTGCTGCAGAGAGAAGATGATCTCAATGAAATTGTCCAGGTATATTTTTTAATGTTCCAACTTTTATGTTCAGAATTTTGTAAATAATATGCATATTGCTAAAAGGATGATGTTATGGTTGTTTTAGTTGGTGGGGAAAGACGCGTTAGCGGAAACAGATAAAATTACCTTAGAAACTGCAAAACTTTTGAGGGAAGACTATCTTGCTCAAAATGCGTTCACACCGTATGTACTCCCCCCGTGATTTGTATTACACTTTTTTTTTAATATTTGCACATGTTTTAAACTTTTATTTTATGGTGATACAGATATGATAAGTTCTGCCCCTTCTACAAATCTGTATGGATGATGCGCAACATTATCCATTTCTACAATTTAGCCAATCAGGTGGGATATCATCTATTTTATCTATGAAAAAAAATTAGGTTAAGTTTACTGATAGTTCCTTTTTTTTTGGGATGATACATCTACACCCTTTTTCAAAGATGATTTCGTGCTCCGTTATGGTCATTTTGTATGCAAAAAGCCAGCTTTCAAAAATGATAATCTTTATTTAAGAGGGCAAGATGTTAGATCTTTATATTTTATTGGGGAGTATAATAAAGAAAAAAATTTAAGTAGAGAACTATGAAACTGCATAATACATAACTAAGGTAGGACAAATGAAAAAGCAGGTTGATATTTTATGTAAAAAAACTCAATAGTTAGTTTTTTGTTGTTATTTCAGAATAATTATAGTTCTTAGCATCTTTATGTTTATTCTAAAACTAGGTTAAGTGTAAAACACAGTGCCTGCTTTTTGTATAGAATTTTAAAGAAGGTTTTTTCTTTTTTCTTTTTACTTTTAACAGGCGGTGGAGCGAGGAGCTGGAATGGATGGCCAGAAGATCACTTACACGCTGATCAAACATCGGTTGGGTGATCTATTTTACCGCCTGGTGTAAGTGAATTTGCATTTAAACATTTACTCATATTATGGTGGGTGGGCCCGGATTCAGTTAATCTGATAATTGAATGAATTATAATAGGTCACAAAAGTTTGAGGATCCAGCTGAAGGAGAAGATGTTCTGATTGGGAAATTTAAGAAATTAAATGACGATCTCACTGCTGGTTTCCGCAACCTTGAGGATGAAACTCGGTAAACACACGACACGTAATAATCAGTTTATTTGACGATGAAATCGAGCGGCAATGTTCATCTTTCTAGTGTCAAGAGTCTGTCGGTTTCAGGGCAGGTGTGTGGTTTTAAAGAAGGAAGCAAAATGAGATTGTTATTAGTTTGATTTGTTTATTTTATTTAAAGGCTGTTTATTGTCATTTGTGTTTAGCTATATTTATTTATGCATCCTTTGGGCATTTTGTCATGAGAGCTTAAATAAGCAGAGTGGCTTGCAGGTTACTCTCAGAACTTGACTTTGATGGTACTGTTGGATCATTTATATATTTTTACTCATGAGCATATGAATAAATAATGAATGAAATAAGGGGGATTTGTATGTTAAAACTTGTAAATTGATTTTATTGATTTTGTGCTCATGTTTTAGGTTATTTTTATATGTTTAGCATTTGCATTTTACCCCAGAACGGCGTTTGGACTCTGGAATGGCGAGATCGAATTGTTCTGTTAAAAGTGGGTTGATTTGATGGTTGTGTTGTAGACATTACAAATAAAGAGCTATGGTTCCGAGCTCAAACCTAAATCGGTCACCATCCACTGGATCACTTAGGAAAAATACTTGCAGATACACAAAACTTGAAAGTAAAAATTATGAAAAGAATCACAATTGGGTCTATCGTTCTTAGACTATGTGTTGTGGGCGTTAACACAACACCTCTTCGGCAAAAGTGGGTGAAAAACGCCATGTGGGGCGCCAAGGGGGCTTTAAGGGCTTGCCTCTCTGCCAAGCCTTTAACAGGGTGATTATTGAAAGTGGGATGGGGTCCTCCTCTGTAACTAATCACAATTTTTCTTTACATTTTTGTGTCTTTGTTTGTTTTTTTTTTAGTTAAACTTAAACCATAACAAGCTTATGAAGGGTGGGTTAATTAAAGCACGAATGATGACTAGTTTACGTGGCAGTGACGTGACACACATTTTAATTAATCCACTAACATATAACATATGGTCTTAAGGAACAAGACTTGTAACGAAATTATCATGAGTTTGCATGACATGCACGTTTATAGATATATTATTTTAAAATAAATTAATTGCAAATTATAGTCATATTTATATATTATGTTAGATTCATGTCATAAAAACATATCTTGAGTTAAGTTCGCATACAAATATGCTTAACGTACAAAATGTAAGAAAGACATGAAAAAGTAAAAAAAAAATGCGGTGACATTTTTGTAATTATTTTACTTGTAGGGTAATTTTGTAAATAATATTGTCGGGTAATTATCAAAATTACTCTACAAGTTTATCAAACAACATACAATTTAAAATTAACATACAAGATTATTTTACAAAATTACCCTACAAGATCATTTGTAGAGTAATTTTGATAATAATCTACGAGTAAAATAATTACGAAAATGGCACCGCATTTTTTCAAGAAAACCTTCAGTTCATACGTTTTGTACATTAAAAGTATTTGTATTTGATCTTTTGTCTATATTATTTTAAAATAAATTAATTGCAAATTATAGTCATATTTATATTTAGAGTGAATCGCAAATTTTGTCCTTTATCTTTATATCAAATTTCAAACGGTGTCCTTTACCTTTAAAATTGATGTGTTTTGTACTTTATGTTTCAAAATCTTGCATGGTTTGTCCTTTGACCCTAACCTAATTAATTTTTTCTGTTAACTAGAATCATATGCATGTCACATGAGGGTAGATCCGTCTTTTTTCATTATCTTCTTCATTTTCACCCAAATTAAATAACCAAACCCTAGATCATATGCCTCCCCAAATTTCCCCCTCTATCCCAGTTGCCACCAGAACCCACAATCACCACCACTGGAAACCCACCGCCACCATTAGACTGTTGACAACCACCTACCTTTTCTATATCTAAAAACGCAGACACACATTACAATTAATGAGGATCCTAACAATCATCTAAACACGAATTAATCACGACAGCAACTTTTGTGTATGTTTGAAGTATCTGATCAAATGTTCTTTAAATTTGACTTGCAGCAAATATATATTTTTTTAATATTTGTTACATGAGACAAATAATGTTTATCTACTAGCATTTTGTTAGATTTTGCCTTCTGTTCAAGAAGGCCTACTTCATCAAACATTGTTTGGTTATCTCATGGTCATCATTCTAATTAGGATTTACGACAGTGAAGTACGACATGCCTAAGATGCGGGTAAGACAACAAGTAATCAAGATCCTAAAATCATCTCTAAAAACACACACACACATTCACCTTTCTCTCTCCAAAATCATCCAAACACGAACCCGATTCTGCCTCAACCAACAAAACACCTTCTCCATTACAATTAATCATGATCGTACCACTCTCATATCTATCCAATCGTCCAACCATCGGATAGAACGAGACGAGCACTTCTGCAAATTAAAGGTCCATAGATGCTTTGGAGCGTTTGCTATGGTCTCAGATGGGGGAATGATTGTTGATTTTTCTATTGTGATGTTCACCTTGATGTTTGGATCTGTTTTTATGGTCATATATTGAAGGTTGATTGGGAATTGAAGATGGTGGTGTTGGAGAGAAGGTATGTCAGTGTGGTGGGTGGGATCATTGATTTATTTATTTTTTAATTATTTATTAGGGGAAAAGACATTAATTAATACCCTTAGAGCATTCACATTCAGCTTCCTAAAAATATACATATATTCCACTAAAAAACAACTCCTATATCAATATATTTTCACTAAAAACAAATATTTTTTCTCTCTCCTTTTCAATTAAATAATATTTTTATACCTTTATCATTACATTTTTCTCTCTCCTTCACTCCCAACCACTTTCAATATATATTAAAAAATTATAGTGGGTGAACAGTGTCCTCTCAAATATACAGATGAACAGTAACATTTTCTCTCTCCTCCACTCACAACCAATTTTTATACCCTTTATATTTTAAAAACTCCACATACAGATTTTGATTCCCAGGATGTGAATGCTCTTAGATGAGGTCCACGTAATCTAATTTAACAAAAAAAAAAAATTGACTGAGTTAGGGTCAAAGGACGAACCATGCAAGATTTTGAAACATAAAGTACAAAATACATCAATTTTAAAGGTAAATGACACCGTTTGAAATTTGATATAAAGATAAAGGACAAAATTTGCAATTCACTCGCGAATACACACAAACATACATACATGCTTGTAGTACGAGATAATAAATGAAAGTTTCATGATTAAATCATTAAATTTGTTTTTTAAACTATAAAATTCTTACTCGTAATTTTCCAAATCAAAAGCTGATTAGTTTTAAAGTTTCAAATTTTTAAATTTCCTTTTGTCAAAAAATAAATAAAAAACAAAATACCGAAAAGGAAGCTTCCATATTCCAACTACTACACAACCCATATAAGACTGTGGGTACGGGGCTTGGGTTTGGGTATTTGTTGACACGTGGAATGGGAGTCCCCCACCATCAAAACCCATGCCCATGGGGTATGGTGAGGCTTGGGTTAGGGGCATGAATTTGGTTTGGCCATTGAGAGGCTGCTATGTCACTTACTAGCCCGCCCCACGCCCGGCTTCAAACCCAAGCCAATGGGGCCACGCCCTAACCCAAGCCCACCCGAGGTGATGTCTTGGGCGTTTTCCCCCAACCCACGCCCAAACCCCCGCCTCATACCCCACGTTCTAAACTACTATTCCCATTTCAAACCTAACCAATTTTTTATTATTATTCATTGTTTGCCAATGAGCAATTTTGATTCCGACTGTTGACGACGACGACGACTGCGCCCATGGACGATCTCAACACCAACGGCGGTGGCGGAGCAAATGAAAACGACGACGGATCAGCGGTAACGAGAAAGAAGCTTAACACAAAGGAGTTCCGATCAGTAGTAATAGGAAAAGGAAAACCGTTGATCGTTGCGATGTGTGGCACTTTGATCTACTACCACTGTGCCTATCGTAATTCAAGCATCGTTTCACTTGTTTCCGACGTCTTCATCGTTCTTCTCTGTTCGCTCGCTATTCTCGGACTCCTTTTCCGCCAGATGAACATCCAGTAGGTTTTCTCGGCTCTGTTTTTGCTAATTGTTTAGTTATGTGTCAAATTCTGCATTCCTTTACAATTGAATATGATAATTTTGATTTTCAGTGCAGTAGTATGTGTATTGGATAGATTTTATTTGTATTATTAGTTAGGATTTGAATAGGAGTTATAGGTTTTAATTTTCTGTGATTATTTGGTTATGTATGAAATTCTGCATTCGATTACAATTGAACATGATAATGAACATAATATTGGACATAAACGCATGAGTTTGACTTTTCAGTGCAGCAGTATGCGTATTGGATAATTTGTAATTATTAGTTAGGATTTGAATAGGAGTTCTAGGTTTTAATTTTTGGTGATTATTTGGTTATGTATCAATTTCTGCAT
Organism: Helianthus tuberosus; assembly: GCA_030545235.1. Lineage (NCBI taxonomy): Eukaryota > Viridiplantae > Streptophyta > Magnoliopsida > Asterales > Asteraceae > Helianthus > Helianthus tuberosus. The sequence goes on from JARYGA010060899.1 coordinate 42,282, forward strand.
TCGATTACAGTTGAACATGATATTGGACATAAATGCATGACTTTGACTTTTCAGTGCAGCAGTGTGTGTATAGGATTGATTGTTTTTTAATTATTAGTTAGGATTTGATTAGGATGTTTAGGTGCTAATTTTTTCTGATCATTTAGTTATGTATCAAATTCTGCATTCAATTACAATTGAACATAATACCGAACATGAACACATGAGTATGACTTTTCAATGCAGTAGTATGTGTATTGGATTGATTATATTGTAATTAGTAGTTAGGATTCGATTAGGAGATTTAGGTTTTGGTTTTGGTTTTTGCTGATCATTTAGTTGTGTATCAAATTCTGCATTCGATCACAATTGAACATAATATTGAACATGAACACATGAGTTTGTCTTTTCAGTGCAGCAGTATGCGTATTGAATCGATTTATTTGTAATTATTAGTTAGGATCTGAATGATTATTAGTTAGAATCTGAATAAGAGTTGTAGGTTAGTTTTTGCTGGTTATTTAGTTATGTATCAAATTCTGCATTCAATTACAATTGAACATAAACGCATGAGTCTGACTTTTTAGTGCAGCAGTATGCGTATTGGATCGATTTATATTGTAATTGTTAGTTAGGATCCGATTATGAGTTCTAGGTTTTTTAATTGTGTTTGATGGTTTATACAGAGTGCCCGTGGATCCCTTGGAATGGCAGATATCTCAGGATAGTGCAAACACCTTCTTTGCGTGTTTGGCTAATACCGTAGGTGCAGCTGAATCTGTTCTTAGGGTTGCTGCAACTGGCCATGATAAACGCCTATTTCTAAAGGTAAATCATCCAACAACATCCTTGTTGTTCACTTTACCCTAGTTGCTGCAATTGCAATTTCTCATTTTAAACAAGAGGATTATCGTGTTCTGCTGCAACTGATACTCATTTAGTTTTAGGATGCCTTTTTTTGGCAACTAGCCTTTGGATTCAGCTAGAACAATTAATAGGAACTATTAGAAGTTACTTAGATTGATTAAGGTATGATATTCCATGCACGCATTTCGGTATTGTTGTAATTGTTGGCAAATTGCTTGGCCATGAATCTCATGCAATCCTTTTGTGACATGGTGTTGGAAGTCGAACCCTTCTTTGACTTGGTTCTCTTTGATGCACCGCTGGACGACATCTAAGGATGGAAAGAGGAGGAAAGGATGAGACTTGATCATAATTTTAAAACAAGGTTTTTGCATGTAAAAACAAGTAAGTGTTCATGTATCATGTAAAGTTCACATAAAGCATAAGTTTCCAACATGTATTCAACAAGCACAACACATATGATTACGTAAAGGGGGGTATAAATTTAGTTTGTTCACGAGAATTATTATTGTTTTTGGTTGCGATGACGTGCGAAACGAGTTTAAAAGTTTGAAATGAAGAACGTTCAAGTATAAAATCACACATAAATTGAGATACATAAAAGAGAGGCTCAATAAAACATTGGATTGTTTCGGGTAGAGAAACGTCGACTATTCCAAAGTGGGTCGAAAGTCCTTTCGAATTAGAGAAAACGTGCTTTGGCCTATAGGTAAGATACTCTCGTCGAGAAGCGATTAACGGTATCTTACCCTTCCAGTTACTACACGTCTCTAATCGATTGAAACAATCGGGACTTTGGCGAGATCGAAAATCGAGGAGTGGGACTTAATCGACAAGGTGCGGGTTTCACCCCTAACTTGACGATTTCGTACCCTAAATGTGGTTGGTACTTGTCGGGTCAAAATAAAATTTCGACACTTTGAAAAGGGTCCACTAGAGTTGAAAAGGAAATTACTATTAAGTTGTGGATTTCACTCCTAGCTTAATGGTAAAATTTCGTGCAAAAATAGTTTAAGGTAGAATGAGAGTCGTTTACCAAATTATGGGTTTCACGCCTATTTTGGTAAAGTTGTCTCGTTTATGTTACAAGAGTATACAATTAAACAAAAGTGTGTTTGTGTTAGCCTTAGGAAAGGCATGTAAATTTAACAACAAGAAGTGTAGCTAGGAAGCATGTAAGGTAGAATGCATAAGTTTTAAACAACAAATAAGAGGCAAATTTCCTAAAACTATAGACTAGGGCAAAAGCATAGCAATTTTCCTAATTCCCTATAGTTATGGCTCTGATACCAATCTGTCACACCCCAACCAATGGCGGAAACATCGGGATGAGACGAAGTGTGAAGATTGCTAGAGACATCATAACGCTATTTGTGACGATAATTAAATAATTCCCATTTCATTTCATAACTTCAAATTGTCAACATTACATAAACTCAAATAACAACAAGTTCAAAAGAAATACATAACAACATAAGCAAAATTGATACAACATATTAAACCTAAACGTCTATATGTGTATCTAGGCATCAACGCTACTTCTTTTCATATCATCGTCATCATCAACCTGTAACATGTTTAAAATACAATACAATTCAATGCAAAAGCAATGGCGAGTATACAAGTTTGGTACGTACATAACAAAAGATAAGTTTTAAACAATTCCTCATAGCAAGCATGTGATTCAAGATAAACAATAAATATGGCATGTGTCTAACATATCAAACCAAGGAAACGCAACATGCTCATGACATAACCACAAGTTTACGGGCGGGTCGTTAATCCTATAGCGCTACATATGTCACGGTTTGGCTCGTACGAAGTTAATGATAAGTTCAACACATAAGTTTCACCCAAGTTTAAAGTATTAAGCAATCACGTATACAAGCATGTTATAGGAATGTTCATGTGTTTAAGCAAAATGTTCATGTGTAAGTTGTTGATAAGTAAACATGTTACACCCCAAAAGTGGTAAAAGTAAAAAGGGGAAATACGAGTATACTCACGGTGGTTGCAAGCTTTCCTACTTGAAATCCCGCGAGCGAATTGGTGTATGGATTAGTTTGGAGCACCTAGTCCTTCTACACGAGGAAACATAGGTGTGTGAGTTTGGCGTTTAACGGAAGATTATAAATTCGGAGTTTAATATAGCATAAAGTATAAAATATGATACGAAAAATAATCATCTTTGACTTAGTAACCCTTGTATGACACTATGTAACCACTAGGGTTATGTTGTATTTCATGGGTAGTACACCCATTAGAATCATATCATGGTTTTAAGGTCTTAGATGATATTCTACTACTCTTAACATATAAACACATGTTCAACATTAAAAGGTTCGAATGAGTGTATACATATATTTAGGTTAAGTATTATGTGTTATTTAGTCTAATAATTCAAGTAGGAGGTAGAAGATCAGAATCCTCGTTTAGGCACCTCGAGTTATCATAGATGTCATGTATGGGGTAGGAAGAACATGCTTCCGTTTAGGAACCCCTTGAATGTTCACCACTTCACTTGATGTAAAAACAACCAAGGAGGGTCACGAACTAGGATTTGTATAATAATATAAACAACCTACCTAAGAAGAAATCATCAAATCATGTGAGGATTTTATGTTGGAACAACCCAAGTTGTTCCATAATCACTCATTCATCAAGGTCTAAGCTTGACATGACTTGTGGGTTAAATACCCTAACAAAACAGAAAGTTTATGAGGTTTAATCCTCTGATTTAAGTGTCTCAACCTTGTTTTTAAGCCTAACCAACCATAAGAGAGGTTGTAAGCATTGGGACATAGGTATGAGATGTGTTAGACACAAGTTGGATAAGTTTAAACAAGTTTTTGAAGAACATAAAACAAAACAGAAAGTTTTTGGATCATTTCAGGGCATTTCCAGGTCTGATTTCTCCAAGGAGAAGTCAAGGAATCGAAGCCCATGATTATCCAAGCAAGTAGGAAGAAGAATCGAGTGATTTCGTTAAGAAATG
>JARYGA010060899.1:46322-82002 GCA_030545235.1 Helianthus tuberosus
AGGATCTTGATTTAGAAAGTTTAATAGAGTCAGGTTACGATACCTGGACATCTGAAAATGTTTTTCTCTGTAAAATGCTTTACTTATAAACGTTTGAGAATTGCAGATGTTGTTCCAGACTACAATCCCAATAGCCGAGTCTAAGGGGGAGTCTGAAGACGAGCTCAACGCAAAGGGAAGCGTGCATAGGAGCCAGGATTCTTTCCCGGAAGAGCTTGTAACCGGAAAGCCAGGTGTCGATCCCAAAGCACGGAAGCTTGACGAAAGGGGGAGCCTGAAGAGTCTACTGAAAGAAAGAAGCTGAAGCTGAAGACAGATCCACGAGGATTCTGTTCAAGCTAAAGAGAGAGAAAGAAAAGAAGCTACGAGTCTGAATGTTTGAGATTGACTGCGGCAATATCCAAGGGGGAGTCTGTTAGTGCAGTATGTCTATCGCCTCCGTCATCTCAAGACCGTAGCAGAAATAGATTAAGTTTTGTGCTTATAGTGTTATATTTTAGTAAAAGGCAAGGTGGCATTTGTGTAAATAATGAGATATCTCATTATGTCCCTTGGCCTATAAATAGAGAACTTAGTGTTCTCATTTAGGACTTTTGGAAGACTTTTGACACATTTGGTCATTTGGCACTTTGGAGAGCTCTAGTTCTAGAGAGAGAAACTAGAGAGAGAAAGTGTCTAGGTGATTCACGGTTCCTGTAACGATTTCAGATCTTTGAATAGAATCACAGTTATATTACTGTTCGTGTGTTTCGGTCTTGCTCATGCACGGATTCCGCACGTCGCACGAGTCGGTTCGCAATCGTTCGGAGTCAAACCGGTCCTAACATTTCTTCTTTCAGCTAAACCATTCTGCTGAGGTGTACCAGGCATGGTGTATTGGTTCACAATCCCCCGGCCCTTACAAAACTCATAAAATGGACTAGGAGCTTGACCCACATCGGTATGTCTTCCATAATATTCACCGCCTCTATCTGATCTCACAACTTTAATCTGACGATCTAATTGCTTTTCAACTTCAGCCTTATAATCTTTAAAAGTTGTTAGAGATTCAGATTTCTCCTTAATAAGATACAAGTACATGTAACGAGAATAATCATCAATAAAAGTGATAAATGAAGTATGTCATGTTATGCCAACGATTTGGTAGGGACCACTAATGTCAGTATGAATGAGTTCTAATAAATTAGAGCTCCTAGTGGCACCTTTCTTATTCGCTAATGTCATTTTACCTTTAAGACATTTGACACATGTTCCAAAATCAGAGAAATCAAGAGGAGGTAAGACTTCATCCTTTACGAGACGATTTAATCGTTCTCTTGAGATGTGGCCTAAACGCTGATGCCACAACATGGATGAAGTCTCTAAGTCTCGTTTCTCTTTCATCTTTGTGAGTGATTCATTAATGTTATATGACAACAAAGATTTGGAAAAGCCATCATCTAGTTCTAATCTATAGAGACCACCATCCAGAATACCAGTACCATAAAGAACAGAATCATAGAGGATAGAGAGTTTGCGATGACCATGGGAAACAATAAAACCGTCCATGTCCAACTTTGGTCCTGATACAAGGTTCTGAGTTACCTCAGGAACATATAAGGTATCATAAAGTTTAATACATAAACCAGTTTTCATAACTAATTGTAATGTTCCAATGGCCTTCACTTCTAATTCTCGATCATCCCCAACCTTAAGCGTTATTTGGCTTCTTTCCAGCTTCCGGATTGAAAGGAATCCCTGAGTTGAATTGGTAACATGAACCATAGAACCAGAATCAAACCACCAAGAATTTTCAGGAACACTTAAATTATAGGACTCAAGTATCATAAAATAATCGTTACCTTTCTTAGCCAGCCACTCCTTAAAATCAGGGCATTCCTTCTTCATATGTCCTGTCTTTTTACAGAACTTGCAGGGGATATTGCCTAAGAAGTTCTTAGAGCTGGAAGGTGCACTTGTATTAGGATTAGGATTAGGCCTTTGGACTTTTGAAGCATCCTTCCTTTGATGATTGTTCTTCCTCTTCTTAGAGTTAGAGGTAGTGAAGTTGGCAACATCAGTAGTGCGATCCATCCTCATACGCTCTTCCTCCTGTACGCACATAGCGACCAGCTCACTCATCGTCCATTTGTCCTTCTGAGTGTTGTAATTGATCTTGAATGCTTCAAAGGATGAAGGAAGCGAAGTAATGATGAAATGAACAAGGAAACCATCACTGATTTCCATTTCCAGCCCCTTCAGCTTATTGGCCATGTCATTCATCATCATGATGTGCTCGCGAATGCCGCTCCTCCCATCATACTTAGTTGTCACCAGCTTGAGAATAAGAGTACTAGCGTGTGCTTTAGACGTCCCTTTGAATTGCGCCTCCACATGTCCCAAGTAGGTTTTAGCATCTTCAGAATCAGGAATAGCTCCTCTGATTGCATTGCTGATGGACTGCTTCATAAACATGAGAGACATGCGGTTACACCTAGTCCACTTATCATGAGTCAACTGCTCAGCAGCAGTACTTTGAGTGGTAAGATCCGCTGGCGTATTCTCTCTTAGAGCATAATCAAAGTCCAGCAGCCCAAGAGTAAGCATGAGAGCATCCTTCCATGCAGCAAAGTTATCACCAGTCAAAGGTGGAATCCAGTAATTTGGCGCTGATAGTGGAAATAAGATGAGCAAGTTATGATACTAAGGAAGAAGTCTTAATGTGATCTAAGGGCACGTTAAACTAAGGCAGGCATAAATAATGACCATTTTACATTATGAAGCTGTGATATTGTCTATTACTAACATCAAAATAATAGACTTAGTTAAAATTCTACTTAAACGAAAACAAATCAGCTTTGGCCAGAAGTGTAATCATTTAAGCATATGTGCAAAGTGGTTGTAACAAATCAGCTTTGGCCAGAAATTGAAACAATCACTTTAGTTATGCACTTGTTAAGTATGCCATCTATGAAAGAATTAAATCAACTTTGGTCAGATATTAAGACATTCATGTTTATGATGCACACTTAACATAGCTTTCGTAATACTTGAACGATAAGTAGATGTATCAAATCAGCTTTGGCCAGAATTGATACATCAGAAGCTCATTCAAGTTAAGCTATTTTGGTTTTGTAAAACATTATCTGATTAATTAACTAAGTAATTACAAAAACCAATTATTTAATAGCTAAATCTTAGTTCACATTAAACAGCCTAAAATAATGAGGTTTCGAGTCAGGTCTCGACTGAGTTATGACATCTCGAGTCAGTTATGAGGTCTCGAGTCGCAACCTTGTTGTCTCGAGTCGGAACCATGGTCTCGACTACTATATCTTATGAGATCTCGACTCATGATGAGGTCTCGAGTCGCAACCACGGTCTCGAGTTATGATCTTATGGTCTCGAGTCGAGACCTTTGTCTCGAGTTGTGAAGGTTTAAGGACCTGATGATTTCGAGTCGAGACCTTATGGTCTCGAGTCAAGACTAATGGTCTCGAGTCATAATCTGTTGGTCTCGAGCCCTCTGTTGATAGCTGTTTATTGTGATAACAGAACTGAAAATTCGAAATCTAAGGGATTATGAGATATGATTTCCTGTTTTAAGATGATCTAATTTTATCAAAATATTTCGAAAATTATAACTGTATATCTTTTAACAATTTTCGAATAAACTTAAAAGATAAAATTTGATCAAACATGGAAAAACACTCATCAATCCTAAAAACATTCCAAAACATAACAGAATTTTCGAATTTTCCTAAGAACATGGTGAACCCTAAAAAACATAAAACATAAATTCTGGAACCCGAAACCTGAATTTTCATAGTTTTTCTAAACAGATTTCGGTTAAAACATAACCCAGTTGAATTCGAGTGAACATATAATTAATCCTTTTTCCGAAAACAGTGATCTCGAGTCGTTTTCAATGACTCGAAACTGGCTGTTGGTTCATTAGATTTTCAAAAATTCCGTTTTCCAAGCTTCAAGTCCAGAATTGATGGATACAAAAACAGAACTGACTAATCAACATATGCTCTGATACCACATGTTGGTTCAGTTCTGTTTAAACATAATGGAAAACATGAAAACATACATGTTACAGCAGACAGTGCGTTGGAGAATCCAGTAATGGAGTTCGACATGCTTGTCATTGTAATCTGGTTCCTCCTTAGGGTGCTGACTGATGATGGGGACTTAGAAAACCGAAAAGGGGTATCGGCTTAGGAGAGGAGGTCGATGATGATGTTATGACTAATGGGGTGTGTCTAATTGTGTAACTAAGTAACCCCTTAACCTCCACATAATTCTCCTTATATAAGCACCCAGGAGGAAACCTAATTAGTTAATAAGGGTAATATGGTCCATCAACAATTACCAACTAATTATTTAATAGGTTATTATATATTTTGATCTATATTATGTAAATGATTATAATGGCTATAGATTAAATATTAATACATAATATATTTAATCTTACAGTTAATGGCCTTGCAACCCATTAACAACCTTAATACATACAAGATTACTTGATTTATACAGGAATACTTGAGTTGTACAAGATACAGATATACTTGACTTACATGAGATACAGAAATACGTGATTTATACGAAATGCATACCATGTTTTCATACAAAGTATACAAACGTGAAATACAAATACTGCATGAATTCACACCAACATTATGTTGACGTTTTTTCCAAAAACTCACATGTATTTCAGGTAACTATGGTGGATGTGCGCGCGGTCTTACTCATGCTCTTGGATGTCGCTTTTTTTTATCTTTGAATAAAGTTGTAAACTTATCAGACAAAATGCTGTCATGTGATGTAAACACTTAAATATTGTTTTCAGTTATGTAATGTTTGGCATTTTGAAACTAATTTATAAGCTTGTAGTATGTTTACCTTTCGTATGCAATGAGAACCTTTCATGATCACACCTCGTGCTTCCGCCGCAGAAAGGGGTGTGACAGATTGGTATCAGAGTTGCGATTGTAGTGAACCAGGATTCCTTCTCGAGTCTAGTCTACAATCACTAGGATCCTTTCACGAAAACAAATTTTCAAAAAGTTTTCATTGCATAAAACTTCCCGCGACATCCACTACCTGAAACTGTTTACAAGAGTCTAGAAAAGACACTACGAGACGTATGGTGCACTGGAATAGCACTTGTCTGTGACTAATAATTACTGACAATTATGTGTGATAACTGGTGCAAGCCGGTAGGGAGACTTGGCTACAGGAGCGGCTCCTGGAACCAAGTCTATACGGAATTCGACTTGTCGTTGCGGAGGTAGTCCTGGCAGATCTTCGGGAAAAACATCAGAGAATTCCTTTACCACAGGAATGTCTTCAAGTCACAGACAAGTGCTATTCCAGTGCACCCTACGTCTCGTAGTGTCTTTTCTAGACTCTTGTAAACAGTTTCAGGTAGTGGATGTCGCGGGAAGTTTTATGCAATGAAAACTTTTTGAAAAGTTGTTTTCGTGAAAGGATCCTAGAGATTGTAGACTAGACTCGAGAAGGAATCCTGGTTCACTACAATCGCAGCTCTGATACCAATCTGTCACACCCCTTTCTGCGGCGGAAGCACGAGGTGTGATCATGAAAGGTTCTCATTGCATACGAAAGGTAAACATACTACATGCTCATAAATTAGTTTCAAAATGCCAAACATTACATAACTGAAAACATGATTTAAGTGTTTACATCACAAGACAACATTTTGTCTGATAAGTTTACAACTTTATTCAAAGATAAACAAAAGCGACATCCAAGAGCATGAGTAAGACCGCGCGCACATCCACCCTAGTTACCTGAAATACATGTGAGTTTTTGGAAAAACGTCAACATAATGTTGGTGTGAATTCATGCAGTATTTGTATTTCACGTTTGTATACTTTTTATGAAAACATGGTATGCATTTCGTATAAATCACGTATTTCTGTATCTCATGTAAGTCAAGTATATCTGTATCTTGTACAACTCAAGTATTCCTGTATAAATCAAGTAATCTTGTATATATTAAGGTTGTTAATGGGTTACAAGGCCATTAACATGTGAGACGACATAGGAAGCATCCAAACCATAGGCATTTTTCTAGTTTTCGATTCACGACGGAGACACAAAAACACTACTCGGTACTAGTTGTCACCGAGAGTGGGGCTGCCCTGAACCCATTAGATCTAACCTTTTGTTCTGCGGTCTAAGTATGTACACGATTAATGGTGCTTATGGTACCCTATTCGTGACACGAATTTCTCGTATCATTTCTTGTATCATTCCTCAAAACGCATCATACATGGTACTAGTTATCACCAAGAGTGCTTCTTGTTTATGTATCATACCATTTATAATCATTGTAATATTTGTAGCATGTATTTCACCCCCGAAGTTATAAACTGAAAACAGTTAAGAGAAAAGGGGGAGCATGAACTCACAACTTTGCGTTCCTTGCGTCGTAAACTTCACCGGATTTGCTCAATTAACGTCGTGACCTATACGTGTTTTCTTAACGTTAGTCACTAGACTTGTATCGTACAAGTACAAGTCACTGTCTTTTGTGTACGTATTCTTGTGTTAAAAATAATTTATATTTTTAACTTTGTGTTTTACTTATATTATTTTCTCGAAAATAATTATAAGTATTTTGTATTTTTCATTTTGCACCCGAATTATGTATCTTGTATGTTGTATGTGTATTTTTGTTACAAAAATTATAGCGAGGTTTACATTCGAAAAGCATGGTTTAGAACACACTAGCAAACATTTGTCTAGAAAATATTTACTAAGTGTTAGGATTTTCAGAAAATTTCGCCATGGTCTCCTTTGTAAATGGAGGTGTCCATGCTAAGTAGCATATCATTTTCTTTAACATATAACACGTTAGGTCGTTCTCAAATAATCAACTCGACATTCTGACATGCAAGATACTACTTTTGTCGTTTCAGTTTTAATATATATAAAACTGGACTGTTTCCGGACATTTTAATAAAATGGTTAACTTATTCCAAAAATTCCAATTTTTTACAGAATGTCTTATACGGTCCAAATATTATTGTGTAAAAACATCGGGGTCCAGTTCATTACCAATATTTTATAAAAATTTATTTCCCGGACTGCAATCAGATTTGTCGCTTTCTGATTGCAGTTTACGAATTAATTCATCTAAAATTTATCGTGAGTCCGATTGATGAAATTCTAGTGGGAGAATTACTATGACATCAGTGGTCATCTACAATACAATTTTCATGAGCTGATTCAACATGGGTTTCAAGTTATGACTAAAAACATATCACCCATTTACTGCAGTGAAAACTCAGCTTTAGCTGCTGTTACAAAACGGGTCTTTAAAAATAGTAAACGACCTCAAAAAAATACGATTCTAGTGCCATTTGCTTCGTTTTTCGAAAATACATAATTTAGACTTCAGAAAATCAGTTTTTCGAATTATAATGATCAGTTTACAGCCCGTTGAAGTTGGCTGAAAATGCAATTCAGCATGCCTCTTTATAGTTTAAACGTTACTAAATCGTATCAACAAATGTCCGAACAACGGGTTTATCAAGAAACCAACGATCAAATATCATGCATGATTTAACCAACCCTCATCCAACAAGATTTCATCTTCATGTCTCATTCTTGTGTAAACATTATGTAAAGGTTTAAGTAAACTTTTAGGTTCAAGTTTCTTGTTTAGAGTCTTGTAGTGTTCTTATGGATCTTAACATAATACAACTTCTAACTACACAAAGTGGACATAAACAAGAGTAAACCGAGACTTACTACTAGCACAAGGCTAGGATAGAATCTAGTGAAGATGATGAGAAAAGATGATGGAAAAAGCAAGAACAAAGCCCTTTTTAAGCTCCACAAGTTTGCACTTCCTTGAATCACCTTAGATGCTAGAATGTAACTCAAAGATGGATGAATGTGGTGGACTTGGGGTGGAGATGGTGGCGGTTTGGGGGTGAGCCGAAAGAGGGAGAGAGAGAGTGAAGTGAGGGAGTGAATGATGAAGAGTGATGGTTGTGATCTTGCACCATGCTTAAATAGATCCCTTCACATATTTTGGTCATATTTACAAGCAAAAATCCAATAAAATAATGTGTTAAAATCTTTCACAAGATTAGGGAGTATGGTGGATGATTTGTGGGTCCTCATGGGGACCGAATCGGTTAGGGGGGGGGGTTTAAGGTAAAGATTTTGCAACTAATGTGTAATGGTAAGTTAGATCTTAAGTATGAACTCCCCTTATGTTAGTGTGTTGCTTTTTAGTGGGTGTTAGGGTGTTCGGGGATCACGACTAGCCAAGAAATAAATAAACAGTGTAGTTGGCAAAAATTTAGTGTTCCGGGTAATGTCTGGTTGTTCGGTTAAATACCGGTTCGTTAAGTGTTAAACTCGTCCGTAAAGTGTCTTTTATGAACCCTTTTGTAACCCTTTCAATTCCCAACACTTGGGGAAGTATTCTGGGTAATAAAACGTAAATTATGCATGGTATTTATATGTTTGAAAGCTGGCTATAGCTGAATTTAATAAAATTATGCACTTAAAGTGCGTTTCGGGTGCTTTTTAGTGCGTATTTTAGTCTCCGGAAATTCTATATGTTAACCCTTGTATGTACTCTTGGGTTTTAATGTATTCTTGTCATTGGACCTACACCTAGGCTCCAATTTTATTGTCTGAGTGCTTTCTGCAGAGTTGTTGGCATATTGTGTCTTACCGGTGAGTTTACTAGTAACGCTCTCGTTAGTGCATAAAGCAATATTTTGTAGTATAAAACGTGCATGATGTAGTATAAAGCAATATTTTGTTGTTGGCATATTGTGTCTTACCGGTGAGTTTACTAGTATTCCATAACAACTATAATTACCAAATATTTAATCATTACGTCCCATAACGTAACATATAAAGTAACGCAGTTATTACAGACAAATTGTTCTCAAAGACAAATAGAAACTGTTCCGACAACTCAGATTTAATATTGTTTGTTTCTAGACTCTCCTAGTCTTGATTCCACAAAGCAAGCAAAGCATAAGCATCCTAAACACCTGTCACATACGTTAAAATAGTAGTCAATACACAGAGTGTAAAGGTGAGCATACAAGTTTAGTAGCATAATACTAGCGAAAGGGATTTACACAAAACCAGCATGTACAACGTAAAATGTGAAGCACGTAAGTTATCGACAAAGATCCAATCAATACCAATGACTGCGAGTTGTAGAGTGCGCAACATATGTTCACCACTGCGAACACGTGAAGTAATATCCTTAACAACCCCTGAATAAACAGGTGTTGTGTCCAAACGATAGTACTATCGTTGCTAACGCAGGTAGACAACAATCAATGTGTTAACATAACAAACAAGCATTCATCGAGTCACGTATAACATGCGAGAGCGGTTAGCGTATAAAAGTGTTTGCGTTGTGTGTTGATGTGATTTAATATAAGTAACGTATGTAACACCCAAAAGTGTGTTAAGCGAAAAAGGGTTCGAGTATACTCACAGATAGTGCTTAGTAAATAAACACCGATCTTGGATTGAAGGGAGCGCTGGAGATATTAGCCTGATCAAAGTACGATAGTATAAGCGTCGAATAGTGCGTAAAATGGTGTCGAGTGAGCTGAGTGGCGAAGGGTCATCCGATCGGATGACCTTCCAAATGGATGGTCATCCGGACGGATAGCCATTCGCTCGGAGGGTTGTTCGTTTGGGATGGATGTGTTTGTGTATGATGGAACTTTGAAGTTTTCGTTGTAGCATTTCAAAATTTAAGAAGTGTTTCTACAATTCAGGTCATCCGGACGGATGGCCATTCAGTCGGATGGCGGTTCGCTGAAACTGATCTCCTTTACAATTTGAAAATGTGTAAGTGTGAAGAGATTGACAAGTCATCCGGTCGGATTGTCGTTCGATCGGATGGCTATCCGATCGGACGGCAATCCGTTTGGTAACCTGTTCGTTGTGAAACCTTGTTCAATTTGCTAAGTTAGAAAGTTTTAGCGTTTGAACCGAGACAGTATGATAACGTGTCAAACAACGGAACTTCCACCAAGTCCAGGTCATCCGATCGGATGGGAATCACCCCGTCCGATCAGTTAACTATTCTTGACGGTTGTTCATGTTCAACCCGTAAATCGGTTATCTCTTTGATAGAAACTTGTTCTCAGTCCGGCACTTCACTAGAGATTGAGTAGAAGGCCTGAACGAGCTCTGATTTTATCGGTTTTGAGTAAAAGAGTTGAAAAAATTTTAAATCAGTTTGAAGATGTTTAGATTTAGGTGAAATCAGAGTTTAAACATGTTGAAATCTCTTAGACCTGAGTTGTTCTTGGTGGAATGAGGTCACCCTTTGGAGTTCATAAGAACCCATGATGATATCATCCTAGAACAACCCAAATCAGTCAATTTCATGGTTAAAAGTTAAGATTTGTTGGTGAAAAAGATGAAGTAATGTGTGTAGATGATAGAAGTAGTAGATTTGAGGTAGAAACTTACAAGAATCGAGAGAAAAATAGCCCAAGTGCGTGCTGGTCGGAGGGGGAGCTGTCACATCACATGAACAGTGATGTGACAGGTGCTATTTATAGGCAACAGATGGAAGAAAGGCGGTGTAGTGTGACGAATCGGAGGGCGGTCCGATCGGATGGCCATCCGATCGGATGGTCATCCGGACGGATGACCATTTGATCGAATGGTCATTCGATCGAAGAGCCTCGGCGAGTTGGTTTCCGACTTTTCATTTTGTGTGTTGAGCATTGCGATGCGTTGCGAGTAAGCGATGCGATGGTATTAAACAATAGTTACACAAATAACATAACTTACATCTAACAACATACAAGTAAGTAAATTTGCATCTCGAGTTTGCGGTGAGACTGCGATGTGATAGGGTTGCGATTGCGTTTGAGAATAACACCATATACATATATATAAGCACACACATGTAACACATAAATGGCACACACACGTATAACAATATCTAGAACTTGCGATTCGAATTGCGATGCGATAGCGATGAGATTAGCGTTAAGTAGATTAGCGTTTAGTTAACTTTATCGCATTGTTACTTCCTATAATCACAAATCGTAAAACAATTAACAGCGATTAACATATATCGATTAACGAGTTCGAGAGTACAAGTAATAATTAAGCAAGAAAAGACAGATCTGATTAGCAATCTTTTCTTCCTTTGACTTTGACTTTGACTTGTACTTTGACTTCAAAAGTCGGGTTGTTACAGCCTCACCTACTTTAGGGAATTTCGTCCCGAAATTAACGCGCAGGCGTAACGAAAAGATGTGGATATTTCGCTTCCATATCACTCTCGAGCTCCCAAGTGAACTCGGCGCCGCGTTTGCCTTCCCAGCGAACCTTCACTATAGGAATGCGTGAGCGTCTAAGCTTCTTGGTTTCTCGGTCCATGATTTCAACTGGTTTCTCCACGAAGTGTAATGTTTCATTCACTTGCAAGTCCTCGAGAGGAACATGCAAATTCTCGTCAGCCAGACACTTTTTGAGGTTCGAAACATGGAAAGTCGGGTGTACATTGCTGAGCTCCTCCGGTAGTTCGAGGCGATAGGCCACTTTGCCAATCCTTTCCAGGATTTTAAAGGGTCCAACGTATCGAGGTGCGAGCTTTCCTTTCTTGCCGAATCGGACCACACCCTTCCAAGGGGAAACCTTTAGGAGTACGTGATCACCAACGTCAAATTCAAGGGGCTTGCGGCGTCTATCGGCGTAACTCTTCTGTCGACTCCGAGCTTTCAACAGATTGTCTCGGATCTGGAGGATCTTGTCAGTCGTTTCTTGCAAAAGCTCAGGACCGGTAATTTGCGCGTCTCCGATCTCGTGCCATACAATAGGCGATCGACATTTTCTTCCATACAATGCCTCAAATGGTGCCATCTGAATGCTAGAGTGATAACTGTTATTATACGAGAATTCGACCAAAGGTAAATGCGCGTCCCAATTACCACTGAAATCGATAACACACGATCGAAGCATGTCCTCCAGGGTACGAATCGTGCGTTTGGTCTGACCGTCAGTTTGGGGATGAAAAGCGGTACTTAGATTAAGAGTACTACCGAGGGCGGATTGAAACGTTTCCCAAAGGCGCGAGGTGAATCGGCCGAAATGATATCACGAGGCGTCCCATGGCAACAAATGACCTCTTCAGTGTAGATTCGGGCTAATCGTTCCACCTTAAAGTCCTCTCGTATTGGCAGGAAGTGGGCATATTTAGTAAGACGGTCGACGATAACCCAGATGCTATCGTGACCTGATGGAGTGCGCGGAAGTTTCGTAATGAAATCCATGGCGATGCTTTCCCATTTCCACATAGGAATCTCTGGTTGCTCGAGTAGACCAGAGGGTCTTTGATGTTCGGCCTTGACCTTCAAGCAGGTCAGGCATTTAGAAACATACACCACGATATCTCTCTTCATCCCAGGCCACCAATACCCGGATCGAAGGTCCTGGTACATCTTGTCGGCACCTGGATGAATCGAGTATCGGGACTTGTGAGCTTCGTTCATCAAAATATCCCTGAGATTTTTGCGATTAGGGATCTAAATGCGGTCATGATAATGAAAGATGCCGTTGGATTTTTTGACTAATTTGGCTTTAGCACCACACTTTTTCATTTCCACTCGCATGGTGTTCTCATTGAAGTAGGCGTACTGAGCGTCACGAATCAGTGCTTCGAGATGGTGTTGGGTTTGAACATTGCGAACGCTATGCAAATAGCTTCGTCAACTCAGAGCATCAGCCACGACGTTCGCCTTGCCTGGATGATAACGGATCTCACAGTCGTAGTCACTGAGGAGTTCGACCCATCGGCGTTGGCGCATGTTAAGCTCTTTTTGCCCAAAGATATGTTGTAGGCTCTTGTGGTCGGTGAAGACCGTACACTTGGTACCGTACAGGTAGTGTCGTCAAATCTTTAGTGCAAAAACAACTGCACCAAGCTCGAGGTCGTGCGTCGTGTAATTCTTCTCATGAACTTTGAGTTGTCGAGATGCGTAAGCGATAACCTTGTCCCGTTGCATAAGGACACAACCAAGACCAAGGTTTGAGGCGACGCAGTAAACGACAAAATCGTCATTTCCGTCGGGCAGGGTAAGAATTGGAGCATTGCAAACCATGCTCTTTAGAGTCTGAAAGGCTTCCTCTTGTTCGGTTCCCCAAATAAAAGTCTTGTACTTGTGCGTCAAAGCGTTGAGAGGGACAGCGATCTTAGAGAAATCGACGATGAATCGGCGGTAGTAACCAGCCAATCCAAGGAAAGAACGAACTTCAGACGGGTTCTTTGGTGTAACCCAGCTCTTAACTGCTTATATTTCCCAGGATCGACATGAATACCTTGACTATTGACGATGTGACCAAGGAATTGAACCTCCTTGAGCCAAAATTCACACTTGGAGAATTTGGCGTAAAGGCGATTCCCTTGCAGGAGTTCAAGAACCAAACGTAGATGTTGCGCGTGTTCGGCTTTTGACTTCGAATAGATAAGGATATCATCGATAAACACGATGACGAAGCGGTCAAGAAAGGGTTTACACACGTGATTCCTAGCGTTGCATGAGCGATAAAGTTCACATAAATAGAGGTCGCATTGGGTACTTAGACTATAGTCTAGGTCAATTCTAAGACAACAACCCGGACTAGGTCGTGTCTTTCCTAGTTCCCTATAGTTATGGCTCTGATACCAATCTGTCACACCACAACCGATGGCGGAATCATCGGGGCGCGACAGTGAGCGAAACAAATTGTCCAAGAGATTCCATAACAACTATAATTACCAAATATTTAATCATTATGTCTCATAACGTAACATATAAAGTAACACAGTTATTACAGACAAATTGTTCTCAAAGACAAATAGAAATTGTTCCGACAACTCAGATTTAATATTGTTTGTTTCTAGACTCTCCTAGTCTTGATTCCACAAAGCAAGCAAAGCATAAGCATCCTAAACACCTGTCACATACGTTAAAATAGTAGTCAATACACAGAGTGTAAAGGTGAGCATACAAGTTTAGTAGCATAATAGTAGCGAAAAAGATTTACGCATAACCAGCATGTACAACGTAAAATGTGAGGCACGTAAGTTATCGACAAAGATCCTATCAATACCAATGACTGCGAGTTGTAGAGTGCACAACACATGTTCACCACTGCGAACACGTAAAGTAATATCCTTAACAACCCCTGAATAAACAGGTGTTGAGTCCAAACTATAGTACTATCGTTGCTAAGGCAGGTAGACAACAATCAATGTGTTAACATAACAAACAAGCATTCATCGAGTCACGTATAACATGCGAGAGCGGTTAGCGTATAAAAGTGTTTGTGTTATGTGTTGATGTGATTTGATATAAGTAACGTATGTAACACCCAAAAGTGCGTTAAGCGAAAAAGGGTTCGAGTATACTCACAGATAGTGCTTAGTAAATAAACATCGATCTTGGATTGAAAGGAGCGCTGGAGAGATTAGCCTGATCACAATACGATAGTATAAGCGTCAAATAGTGCGTAAAATGGTGTCGAGTGAGCTGAGTGGCGAAGGGTCATCCGATCGGATGACCTTCCGGACGGATGGTCATCCGGACGGATGGCCATTCGCTCGGAGGGTTGTTCGTTTGGGATGGATGTGTTTGTGTATGATGGAACTTTGAAGTTTTCGTGGTAGCATTTCAAAATTTAAGAAGTGTTTCTACAATTCAGGTCATCCGGACGGATGGCCGTTCGGTCGGATGGCGGTTCGCTGAAACTGGTCTCCTTTACATTTTGAAAATGTCTAAGTGTGAAGAGATTGACAAGCCATCCGGTCGGATTGGCATTCGATCGGATGGCTATCCGATCGGACGGCAATCCGTTTGGTAACCTGTTCGTTGTGAAACCTTGTGAAATTTGCTAAGTTAGAAATTTTTAGCGTTTGAACCGAGACGGTATGATAACATGTCAAACAACGAAACTTCCACCAAGTCCAGGTCATCCGATCGGATGGGAATCACCCCGTCCGATCAGTTAACTGTTCTTGATGGTTGTTCATGTTCAACCCGTGAATCGGTTGTCTCTTTGATAGAAACCCGTTCTCAGTCCAACACTTCACTAGAGATTGAGTAGAAGGCCTGAACGAGCTCTGATTCTATCGGTTTTGAGTAAAAGAGTGTAAAAGAGTTGAAAAAAGTTTAAATCAGTTTGAAGATGTTTAGATTTAGGTGAAATCAGTGTGTAAACATGTTGAAATCTCTTAGATCTGAGTTGTTCTTGGTGGAATGAGGTCACCCTTTGGAGTTCATGAGAACCCATGATGACATCATCCTAGAACAGCCCAAATCAGTCGATTTCATGGTTAAAAGTTAAGATTTGTTGGTGAAAAAGATGAAGTAGTGTGTGTAGATGATAGAAGTACAAGATTTGAGGTAGAAACTTATAAGAATCAAGAGAAAAATAGCCCAAGTGCGTGCTGGTCGGAGGGGGAGCTGTCACATCACATGAACAGTGATGTGACAGGTGCTATTTATAGGCAACAGAGGGAAGAAAGGCGGTGTAGTGTGACGAATCGGCGGGCGGTCCGATCGGATGGCCATCCGATCGGATGGTCATCCGGACGGATGACCGTTCGATCGAATGGACATTCAATCGAGGAGCCTCGGCGAGTTGGTTTGCGACTTTTCGTTTTGTGTGTTAAGCGTTGCGAGTAAGCGATGCGATGGTATTAAACAATAGTTACACAAATAAAATAACTAACATCTAACAACATACAAGTAAGTAAATTTGCGTCTCGAGTTTGCGGTTTGACTGCAATGTGATAGGGTTGCGATTGCGTTTTGCGAATAACACCATAAACACACATATATATAAGCGCACACAAGTAACACATAAATGGCACACACACGTATTACAATATCTAGAACTTGCGATTCGAATTGCGATGCGATAGCGATGAGATTAGCATTAAGTAGATTAGCGTTTAGTTAACTTTATCGCATTGTTACTTTCTATAATCACAAATCATAAAACAATTAACAGCGATTAACATATATCGATTAACGAGTTCGAGAGTACAAGTAATAATTAAGCAAGAAAAGACAGATCTGATTAGCAATCTTTTCTTCCTTTGACTTTGACTTGTAATTTGACTTCAAAAGTTGGGTTGTTACAGAAGGAGAGTATATCGGTGAAATTAGGGGCCCCACTTCATAGTTTGCTTAGAGTCTCCAAAAACGTAGGAACGGCTCTGAAGGCACATAACACTTAGCAATTAAGACACAAGCCGATTAGTGCATGTACTCCCTTGTCTTTCGGCTATCAACGCCATCACATGATGCATGATTAACCATCCCCCTCTTTTAACATTATTTTTATGAAATTAGTAAAATAACGTTAAAATTAGTGCACTTTCACTTTTGCCCCCCGAGCACCCACACATATATACATTATATGCGCATACTACAAGCGGGACGTAGAAGATTCAATATGCATGATAAAATCAATTAGAATCTAGAAATATATTCAAGTGCTTGATAGGAAAAGAGTAAAATGCACGGATAGTCCCTGTGGTTTTGTAAAATAACACCTATAGTCCCCAACTTTGGAAAATTACACCGGTGCTCCCTGTGGTTAACAGTTTGTTACTCGGATAGTCCCTGGAGTGGATGTCCGTTAGTTTTCTCCGTTAAATCTATGTAAAATGACAAAATTACCCCTTACTTATTAAAAAAAGTTTAAAACATTAAAAGAAATCCATTCCACCCAAACATCATCTCCAACCTCACCATTTCTTCTCCATCTAGCACCACCCTTAACCCACCTTCTTGTAGGCGACACTGCCTAAGTCACCGGAAAAACGAGTTCGTCAGCCATCATCAAACCCTAGTTCATCACCTCTGAAATCGATATTGTAAAACCAAATTATCCACAAATCAATTGCAAATTTCGTCACTGATGGCTACATCAACATTCAAATCCACCACCAAAAGAGCTTCAATCACCACTTCCTCACCGTCAACCGGCGATTCACCGACATCTTCATCTTCCAAACCTCACCGGCGTTCCAGAAGCATCAGTATAACAATTTGGCATTTTACAAAACCCCAACTCTTGTCTTCACTACACAGCGCCATATTCAATAATTAATCCTACCATTATAAAAATCCACAAGGATTCAACTCCATTTCACATAATAGAACCCTGTGAATCATGTTTTATGCACTAATTCCTTTTTAATTCTACCATAAAGAAGCTTTCTTGCTTCTGAGTGTAAATTTGTAGACGAATTTGCAGAACATACCTTTTTGTGAAGATCTAAACACCTTAATTCTGGGGACCATCTGAAAAACGAGAGAGAGATGGATTGCCACCGCCAACTCGACAAACCCCCAACCGCGTATCTGAATCAGATGGCGATGGGTCGTCGGAAAAATGGAGAGGAGCCAAGGGGTAAAACGAGTAGATCTGAACCAAGATGAATAACATAGATTGGTGGTGATGCACGAAGGTGATGGTTTCCGGCCGCAAGCAAAATGGTGATGATGATGGTGCCACTGTCGGTCGAAGTGTATGCAAGGGTGAAGATGGAATGACTGTAACAGAGGTGAGGGAGAGATTTGAGTAGGGTATGGTGGGTTAGATTAGGCTTTATTTATTTTTAGGGTAAATTACTTTTTGAGTCCCTGTGTTTTATGGGTTTTAACCACTTGAGTCCAAAAGCAAAAAGTTTAACGACCTGAGTCCCTATAAGCATTTTCTTTAACCATTTGAGTCCAAATTTCTAACTCTGTTTGAATTTTCTGTTACATTTTCATTAAAAGACTAAAATACCCCTACATATCATTATTATTATTATTAGTTATTAATAATATATAAATATCTCACAACCACTCACACATACAAGACTGGTCATCTCTCATCCCCATGTCTCTCCCCCTTCTCTCTCAACCACACCACCATCACCAACCTAACGCCACCGCCACCACCATAACAACATTCAATCTTCATCTGGCATCTTGTACTTCCGATCATTCATTCAATCTTCAGCGGCTGCGACGGTCGGAGGTGGGTTTCCGGCCACCGGTGCTTTTCCACCGGATGATCTTGATTCAAAACAATGATTGTAAAATTAAGTGTTGTTGCTCCGGTAAGATAACCCCGATCCGGATAATTGCTTGGGTCGGGTCGGTATTATGCTGAGAATGAGTTGATTTGAAGAAGATGACTCATAAATTCTAAAGTGAGTGATGCTCTGTTATAAAGTGTTTTTGTCCTTTGGAATCTGTATGTGTAGTTTTCAATTTGTGGAGATTGAGTTGCTTGTCAGGTTAAATCAGGGCTTAGTTTTGTCTGTGATTTGTTAGAATTTTAAGGAATTGGAGACGTTTAGGGCTGTAGTTTGTTAGATTTGGATTTGAAATTCTCATAGTAGGATTACTGTTTTGATGATTCTTTGAATATGCTCAAAATGTCTAGTGATTCAGATGCAGTTAATGTGTGAAAGTGAGTGATGCTCTGTTATATCGTGTTTTTGTGGTTGACAGATTGTTGAAATATTAGGGCAAAGTTGCTCTGTTTCGTTTCGTCTTTTAGGGATTGGAAGTTCACTTACACATCCGCTCTGAAACCTAAGGTATATATAAGAGAGAGAGGTTACAATTTTAGAATTTAGAGAGAGAGACAGAGGGTGTGCTGGAGGTTTGTGGTTGAGGTGGTGGTTGGAGACGGAGGTGGTTGTGGCTGTGGTTGTGGTGGTGACGGTGGTGGTGTTGATGGTGGTCTAGAGAGAGAAAGAAGGATGAGAGGGAGAGATCAAGGTGAGAATTTAGAGAGAGAAAGATATAAAGGGGATACAAGAGAGACAAAGATTTATTTTTTATTTTTTAATTATGAGGGTATTTTGGTCATTTAACAATATTTAACCAAAAAATTATAACATTGTTAGAAATTTGGACTCAAATGGTTAAAGAAAATGCTTATAGGGACTCAGGTCGTTAAACTTTTTGCTTTTGGACTCAAGTGGTTAAAACCCATAAAACACAGGGACTCAAAAAGTAATTTACCCTTATTTTTATTTGTTTTTAATTTTGTAAACTAGGGCATTTTTGTAATTTATTTGGACTTAACTAAAAAATTTAACGGTCATCCAATATAGGGACTATCCGAGTAACAAAGTGTAAAACCATAGGGAGCATGAGTGTAATTTCCAAAAACTGGGGACTATATGTGTTATTTTAACAAACCACAGGGACTATTCGAGCATTTTACTCATAGGAAAATTATGAAAGTTGTCACTTTAATTAATTGTTATAAACTAGTATTAAGTCCCCCGCGTTGCGGTGGGGGCGTAAAGCCATAACAAATAGCATCAATGCCACATCACCATCAACGACCATTAACACTGAAGTTGCGGCGTGTTAACGCGAAAAAATTAAATTAAAACTTAAAACACAGAAAATAATAACTAAGTTGATTTAGGACCCGCACGTTGCGACAAACCCGTCAAACGAGAAAAAAATAGACGACATAAAAACGTTGAACCACACACACACATTGCGCCATGTTAACTTGCAAAATTTAGAACGAAGCGTAAAACAAAACGTAAAAACGTTGAATCACTCACGCATGTTGCGCCGTGTTAACTCGCAAAATTTAAAACAAAATGTAATTTTTTTTTGAGAAATATGAAAAGTATAAAGGAACAAAATTAAAAGTAAAAAGGTTGGGAGGTTAAATTGGAAAAAGATAAAGACTTTTAGGTTAAAAGTAAAAAAATTCAAGTATTTTTTGGTTCAAAGCGTAATATCATTTTTACCCCCCTCCCCCCCCCCCCCCCCCCCCCCCCCAAAGCATGGGGGTACAACACCTCTAGACATATAAATATTGCTAATTTATTGTATGTAAATATATTATTTGGTTAATCGCCTAAAATATATTACGTTTCTTCTACAAGTTTTATTCTACTATATATATTTTATTATTTCTTATTGTATTAGATACTTATCAATGAATATCAGTTCTCTTTCTTCCTAAAGTTAAAAGCACCTTTGGTCCCCGTGCTTTGCAAATTGGACTTGTGATCCTTCTGGTCTACATAGCATCAGTGGTCCTTACTCGCTAACGTCATTAAACTATTAGTGAAATTACTTATTTACCCTTGGAGAGAAAAACAAAAGAATATAAATAACCAAATATAAAGAAAATAAAATACTAAATTCATGTAGGCCCGACCCCGACCCCGACCCCCACATCTTCCAATCATCAACCAGCATAATCATCATCACGGCTCATTCATCAGAATCAAAACCATCTCACTGTTACACGCTAAAACCACCGAGTTCAGTCCATTTTCACTCATTCCAACTCATTCATCAGAATCAAAACCATCTCACTGTTACGCATTAAAACCACCGAGTTCAGTCCATTTTTACTCGTTCTAACATCATCCGCCTAAACTCAACAAACTCGTGGATCCGGTGAAGAATTTTACATAGTCTACCGTCGGAGCAAGCTCCAACATGTTCCCGACAGCGTGATTGATGTTGTAATCAAGGTCAAGAAACGACGACGTTCTCTCAACAGGTTCATCCCTCTCTTTGTTTGATTTTCAGAACCTCCAACTCCTATCTCTGTTTGAATTTCAAAATCCCATTGGGAAACAAGCGGTTTGAGGGTCTTCCGATAGTAAAAGCGGTGGTGGCCATCGATGGTTCAGTGGCTGCGTACGCTAATTTTCACACCAACCTTCATCTCGTCGGTGATGGATTCAAATTGCGAACCCTCCGTTTTCACACTCAGTCAACTGAAAATTTAACGCCAGCCACCATCAAGAACTATCCTAGTTATAAAATGCATGCCACAAGGAGTAGTCGACCGACCCACTACCGAAGATTCAAACCCTCTAACCTGTTCATTTTGTATATTCAACTAAATATAACCCCACCCACTCAGTAGCGGACCTAAGGATTTTTTTTAATTGGGGCATTTAAGAGGCTTAAACAAAATTTTAAGGGAACGATCGGGCTTTTTGCCTAAAAATAACACTATGATGATGTGATAAACATGCAAGCATATAACCATGCAAATCTCATACATAACTTTATGTATGAGATTATAGAATCAAATCAGTGGATGCAAACTTAGCCAACAAAAATGGACTATTAATCCAAACCCATTCCATCAAAACTTATTAACAATCTACATTGATTATTAATCCAAGTCCCAACAGAAACAGAAACAAGAAAACCAAAGTTACTGCTGTTACATAAAGTCTTGCAAGTAAATCTTCACTTGTGAACTCTATAGACCCCACCTTTATTTACTAAGTTCCACAGTGCTACTTTGGCTTCCTCCACTGTTTTTATCCCATCCCATTCTTCAAATACCAACCTCTGTATGTTAAACTGCAAAAAAAAAAAAAAAAAAAAAAAAAAAAAAAAAAAAAAAAAAACCCTTCATTAATGGTTCCCTAAATAATCAAATTATAGTTGATTAGTTTTACTACCCCATAATAAGCCATTCTTCAAGAAGTTGGTTAATACAGGTAATTTTTTGTTTTGCTTGACAGGTTCATTTGATTCTATTCAATTTATACAATTGGTCAAATGGATCACTGTCATAGAACTTGTTAGCTTAGAAGTTAGAACATATCCAAATGGGCCATCTTAACTACCGTAAGTGTCCGTAACCTACACTTAGGAGTGCAAACGAGCAGGGCCGAGCCCGAGCTCGAGCTCGGCTCGTGATGTTTTTATGAAGATTGAGCTCGAGCTCGGCTCGGTTCGAGCCTACTTATTTGAGCTCGAGCTCGGCTCGGCTCGGCTCAATTTTGAGAACAACCTCAAACGAGCTAAAAGCTCGGCTCAATCTCGCTTCAATATCGCTTAAACGAGCCAAAGCTCGGCTCGAGCTCGAGCTCGCCAATGTTATCATCATTATTACTATATTAAATATAAAAAATGTTGTTTGGGCTCGTTTAGGCTCGAACGAGCTTTGAATTTCAGGCTCGGGCTCGGGCTCGTTAAAGCTCGGCTCGTTCACTGCTAGCCATCGTAAAAACAAATATAGCGGGTTAACCCATTTTGATACTTCTTTTTCTAAAAAGACACGTTTCAACCCGATTTTGAACCACCCATTTTGTCAGTCTTGACCCTAATCCCTAACACTAGGAACCGAGTATATGTGACTTGAAGAAACACAATAATCAGATAATCACTTTCAAATGCAATACCAAACACCCCCCTTACAAAACATTCATACCTGTGCACCATCACGGACACGAATATCTGCTCCCTTGCTATCGATTGATATCAGAGAAACATCATCCACCTCGCTCTCCAATGAAAATAGCTCTTTTAGCGGCTTGGAAAACATCGTATTCAGCTCCTGCCATTATTAACTTTTTATATATAATTATATAAAACTAAGTTTAACTGTAAAACCAACAACAGTTCAATACGCTAACCTTCAGATTCTGCTCACTGCCATTAACAGCAATCTCATCAGGTTGAAGAGACTCGTATTCTTGGACATTAACCCACGCAACCGTGCCAAAACCTCCAATAAAATATATATCACTGTTTCAAACAAATTAACCAACGTTAATTTGGAACAAATAAACCTAAAAGCAAATCTCTGGAATAAGGTAGTTCTAGGGGCATTCAACAAATCGAAAAACAAATTTTTGAATTAATCGAATCGAATTTGTCAAAAAAAATTTTACCTGAATTCGTATTCGATTACAAACTCGAATTCGAATCGTATTCAAATAAATTCGATTTAGTTCAAATTCACCCTAAATAAAAAATTGTTTCACTTACTTTAAAACTACTACAGACTAATAATAAGGGCATTTAGAGTTAGACCAAAATTCAGAAGGTTTTCTCCATATGTGTATGTATATAGATATAATATTCATGTATATATAAATATAAAAAGATATATATGTATAATTTTAATTCGAATCTCAAATCGAATCGAATCGAGTTGAAATTCATAAATTCGTATTTGATTCGATTAGATTACGTGACTCGAATTCAAATCGAACATGTTAAAACCAAATTCTAAGCTTGATAATCGGGTTTGAATTGAGTCGAATTTCGAATTTTTCGAATCTGAATATAATGTACTCCATAGTAAATAATTTCTTAAAAACAAAAAGAACCTTATATTCTGCATCCTAAAGTAGTAGAAGTTTCCCCACTGTTGTGAAGGTGCTTGTTGGTGTTTTGCTATATACTGCTTATGTGCCCATTCCTGAATAATTACAATAATCGAACCAAAAAATTACAACCATGACATTCAAACTAATTTTACAGGATAAACACACACATATACATACATATATATAGAGGGACGTTCGTTTCATAACCAATTATAAGTTGAGAACCGTAATAAACGCACCAATTATAAGTTGAGAACCATAATAACCGCATAAAAGATTTGTACATATTGCTTTGAATGTGATACACAAGATGGTTATGTAACCGTCTCTGAGTCTCTCTCTCACACACTTAGGGATGTAATCATGCCGAGCCAGGTTGTGCTCGAGCTTGAACTTCAACGAGCCAGCTCGACTCGGCTCGTTTATTTTATCGAGCTGAAAAGTCGAGCTCGAGCTAGGCTCATAACAAAAAAAATTACACATATATCTATATGTCTTGTTTTTATTTTTCTAATATTTCAAAGACCGAAAGGCATAGTAAAAGTATTATATGTGTAATTTTTGTTTATTTCCCCACATTTTTATATTTTATTGATTATTTAAACTTAAAATGTTAACACTTCACCACCTCCCACATATTTTTTATTTTATTTTAATACATTTAAAATTAGAGTTAATTAGACAGATAGTCCCTGTGGTTTACCTAAAATAACACCTTTAGGTACTGACTTCTGTTTGTAACGGGTTCACATTCTATGGTTTCAATTTTGTAACATGTTAGGGTACTAAGACCAACGTCCGTTAGATTTTCTGTTAAATTCAAGCAAATTGACAAAAATACCCTTTTAGTTTTAAAGTAAAAAAATAACGAGAGGTTGTTATTGTAATATATTCAAACTTAATTTCATCTTCCCTACCAGGCAACCTCACCATTCGACTACAAATCCATCACTGGCAAACACCACCTTCCGACCACCACTATTTCAAAACCCAAATCAAAATTCATATCAAATTCCAAATCAAAAACCCAAATAAAATTCCGAGATACCAGAATCAAAACTCAAATCAAAAACAAATTTGGACGACTATTTCAAAATCCAAATTAAATTCTGATTTGCTGTGGTTTACTTTATCTTCTAACTAAAATAGTTGACAAAGTGCCACCTTTTGTCTTCTTTCTAAAGATTATCACTCTTGAGATACCAACGTTTTAACAAAATCATTTGAACTTGTTTAGTGATATAACAAAATCATATGAACTTGTTTAGTGATATATAGATTTCAAACAGAAACAGAGTTGAGCCTCTAGTTTTCGATGCCTCACTTTTCAGGATTCAGGATCCAAGATCTCAATCAAATAAAAAACAACAATTCCAAAGTTCACTTTTGTCCAAACCGTTCACTTTTATCCAACCGCCGCCACCGTCGTCCTCATCATCCACTTCACCTTTAACCGCCGGAATCTTACAAAAACCCCACCTCGGATTTGCATTACTTGTGGTGGTTTCACCTGTTACCGGGCGTTCAGGTGAGGTGGGGGATTGTTTGTTTTTATTATTTTTAGTAATTTACATAAATGGTCCTGTAATTAAAAACGAATTGTTACATAAATGGTCCCTTTGGTTGTAAAAGGGTATTTTTGTCATTTTACTCAAACTTAACAGAAAATCTAACAGGCATTGGTCTTAGTACCCTAAGATGTTACAAAATTGAAACCATAGAACTTGAACCCGTTACAAATAAAAGTTAGTACCTAAAGGTGTTATTTTAGGTTAACCACAAGGACTATCTGTGTAATTAACTCTTAAAATTAAATCTAATCTATATAAAAATAAAGTAATTCGAGATGGCTCACGAGCCAAGCCAGGCCTAGCTCGAGCTCAGCTCGTTTACAAATCGAACCGAGCCGGGCCGGCTTGTTTACAATCGAGCTTTTTCCGATTTATCATTTATGCATCACGTACAAGTGATTTAAGCGACCCTCAACATATTATTGGCTTAAGAGCAAACATGTCCATATATACGCGCACACAGCCACACACAATAATAACAAGGTTCATATGTTCGAAAATGAATCACCTGCTGCTCATCCTCAGGAAGTGGGTAAACATCACCGAAAATTGTAGCGCGTGCATTTGACAAACCGCTCCATCCAGGTATCTATAAAAATAACTACAATTTAAAAACCAGCTTAAAACGTTAAAAGTTATTATTGTGTACAACAAAAGATTCTAACCTGCACCATTAAGGTACATCTTGGATCTGCTAACAGATTCCGTGTGTGTATACCCAACTGTGAGAAAGAAAATATCGGATCTGGAAGTCAAATAAGAAAAATCCACGTCAAAATATAAGATATTGTGTACAAGTTTTTACGGTTGTCGTAAATGGAAGAGTAAAATGCCATTTTCATCCCTGAGGTTTGGTCAGTTTTGCAACTTTCGTCCAAAGGTTTGTTTTTGCGTATCCGGATCCAAAAGGTTTGAAATCTTGTCATTTTCATCCGGCCCGTTAACTCCATCCATTTTTCTCCGTTAAGTCAGGGGTATTTTCGTCATTTTGTTAACTCACATTATGATAAATGCTTGTACATAAAGTAATAGAGTGAAAAAGACTGAACTCCCCTTTAAGTTAACAAAATGACGAAAATACCCCCGACTTAACGGAGAAAAATGGATGGAGTTAACAAGCCTGATGAAAATGGCAAGATTTCAAACCTTTTGGATCCAGATGCGTAAAAACAAACCTTTGGACGCAAGTCGCAAGTCGCAAAACTGACCAAACCTCAGGGACGAAAATGACTTTTTACTCTAAATGAAATCGAAACTTACGTCCCATTGCATCCGGTGCAAATTCTACCAGTGAACCAAAAGGGTACCCGTTATTTCTTTGGTGCATTCGTGACATAACAGTAGACAAGTGAGCAGACCTAGCCTTAAATGTAACAGGAATATCAGAAATTGAAGTTAAAACATATAAATAATGATTAATAAGTCAAGATAACAAATAAACACATCGGGCCATATGTGTATGACCTGTTCCATCAAATTACGGACTGCCACAGCGGGTTTAGGTAAGTCGTTAACAGAGGTTGCACTCTGCACTCCCCCTGATATCGGGGTTCGGAAAAGACCAGCCCTAGTGCCACCTCTGTGCCCCACTTCATGTGTATCCGTCTTTAAGTCCTCTTTGCTATGAACTTGACCGGAATCACCCTTCATAGTATAAAAGAGGTTATTAAGTACAGTCATTCAGAAAGCCTCAAGCACGCATTCATGAAAGTTCAACATAAACTGATAAACAAACTTGGAGGGCCTTCGACATATTTCAAAAACTAATACAAGATTTTCTACAATCAGAAGTGATTCCTTTTGTGGGTCCCACTACTTAAGCATATATAGATAATTTGGACTCCCAACTTTCAGTAGTTTTGAGTCTGATGTCATATACTTGTTCAAAAAAGCATTATCATCCTTTTCGAAGTCTATGCTTACCTTTCATATTAAATGAATTTTTGAATCACAACATCAACTTTTGATGTCAGCAAGCACAAAATTGATGGCTCGGGTCAATTTAAACACATCATTCCTACATGAATGAGTATTCCATTTTGTTCATCAATATCATAGTATATCATTTCTAGCAAAATTCGTTCTGTCGTAAGGAAATTTTCATTTCATTAAGCTCGAATTTTCAATCACTATGCTAACACCAATCACCAAACCCTTAGTAATCCATTTGTCTCTTTTTAAATCTATATAGTTCATTGTATAACATCCTATTTTATGGTTGTAAAAATCACGCCTAGCCTCCTAATAGTCGCCGATTAATCGCTAGTCAGAGTTCACCTATTAATTTTCATCTAATCGGCTCATTAAGGCTAGGCGGTCAACGGTTGTCAAAGGCGGACCTAGGCGTTCCTAATCAGACAAAAGTCTGTGGCAGTTCAGCGATTCCAGCCAAATTCTCGCCAATTAATCCCATCTACTTACAAAATATGGGTCAAGGTGAGGGTAAAAACATGTTTACTTAAAAAATTACATATAAAAATGTGTATGCATGTATATAAAACTGAAAATTACATATAAAAATCACAATCCAAATTAATCTAACAATGCATAACTAAATTAACCTAAAATGCTTTCACTAGAAACTAAATAATTTCACTAAAATTCAAAATTACTACGCCATAAATGAAAATTCTAATAAATAACAGTCATCAAACGGTCTTATTTTCTTGTGAAAAAAAATAATCACCAAACTATCGAACAAATTAATTTAAAAAAAAAGGTATAATTAATAATCACAAATAATAATTTCAGTGTAGCAAATTATCACAATTGAATAGCAAAATCGGATAACATAAGCTTAAAACAGTACCGAATAAGAAGACTCCGGAAGCTGAGGAGCAAAATCGAAGATATTATGAAGAAGTTGTTGAGGATCGTCATCGGAATCGCCTGAAACGTGACTGGCAACGGCTGCCAGATGAGTGATTTTGGGGAGTGATAAGTTAGGTTTGAGAGAGAGTTGACGGTTAGGGTTATGTGATTGTTGAAAAGGAGGGAGAATTACAGAGGAGCTTGAAATAGCTTCCATGGTGAAAGACTGAACAGGGGTTTTGAGGGGAGTGTTGTGGTGAGTGGGAATAATTGGGGGTATAAATAGTGATGTTGAGATTTGGGGGGTTTGGACCTCACCAAGGCCCAAGAGTCAAGATTTTGTGCTAAAAAGTGTTATTAAAAGAAAAGGATGATATCAAAGGCATTTATGTTGGATGCTTTTTTGTTTGATTAAAATGTGATTAAAAGAAAAGGATGATATCAATTGCATTTATGTTAGATGCTTTTTGTTTGATTAAAATGTGAATTGATTTGATTAAAAGAAAAGGATGATATCAAAGGCATTTATGTTAGATACTTTTTTGTTTGATTAAAATGTGAATTGGAATATATGCAGTTAATGAAAAAGCAAATCGCATTCAAGGTGATCGGGTTATTCGATTACATGTTTAAAAGAAATTAGTAAATGTTTTTATGGGTTATGTAGAATGGGTTATGATATAATAGGAAGTTTATTTCACTAGGAATGATAGGAAGCAATCATGATCATCCAATTGCACAATTAACGGCCGAGATTAAAATCAAATTAAAAACTGTCATTTAAACACATTCTCCGGGCATTCAAGGGTATTATCGTCAAATTGCAAATGTAACCGCTGTTCAATATACACAGAAACCCTTCGAGAAAAAGTTCATTACGTTTTACACTTCCATTGAACGAACACACACATACAGAAATTTGAGAAAATCAAACTCCATTGAAGTTCATGGCGTCATCGAGAGATAATTTGAAGGTTTACCTTGGAGTTTTGGAAAAGAAATCTGTATCTGAAAACCCTAAATCATCAAAGAAGCCAAAAACATCATCAGTTGAAGAAAACATCGATCAACAAGGAAACATTAGCCGAAAATCAACAATGAAACAATAAACTAGTAGAAAACGCAAAGAGATTTCTGATAATGGTATATTTTTGGTTTTTAACTGTATTCAAGTTGCGTTTTATAAAGCGCAATAGACCTAATATACCTTATCCCTTCCCAAGAATTGTTTATGAGTGATATATTATCCCTATCTTATCATTGAAAGTGCTTAATTAGGTTTGTTATTAGAGACTGCGTTGCGTTTTATGTTAAAACTATGACCTAAGGTGCTAATACTTTTTATGGGATTTATATATTGTGAACTAATGCGTTTTACCTTAAAAAATTAGCAGAAACAAAGAGATTATTATTATGATAATTGTAATCGAATATTAAAACATTGCGTTTTTATCGTATCTTTGTATTTGCTAAGATACATGTGTTGTTAACTATTGTGTTTTATCTTAAAACCGTATCAAATGCATTTTTATTTCTTGACTAATGTGTTTTAATTTAAAATATTATAAAAAACAAAATGAGATTATGTAATGTTAATTTGCTAAATTAATTTAATATGATGTAAAGTATTGCGTTTTATCTTAAAACTGTGAACTACTGCTTTTTATCTTTATAGTGTTAGCTAATGCGTTTTATCTTAAATTTGTTAATTGAAATTGTTTCATTATTCTGTTTAAAGATAAAAAACAAGAGGAAAAACAAAAAAGGAGAAGAAAGAAAGTGGTGATAGAATCTTCAGAAGATACAGATTCTGTTTCAAAAGATGAAAATACTAGTCGAGCTATAGTTCTGCATACTTCTGAACAACAACAAGTAAATTCAAATAACATAAAACGCATTAAACATAATTTCATTGAAAATATATATGTTTCTAAAACACTTGAATGTATCAGATGATTTTGTTGATCCACCACCAAGAGTAAAACAGACAAAATATCAAAAGAAGGAAAAGGCATAATAAAAAACAAAGAGATCATTGAAGAAAGATAAAACAGAAGAACAGCCAGAAGAACAACCATATTATGATTACGACGGAAAAAAATCAACATAAGATGTGCAGTCAATAATCTCACAGATTATATTGAAAGTTTGTCAAAAGAGCAAAAGCAAGTTGTTAGAGAAATAGGGTTTGGCAGCATACTAACATTCAAGTTGCATTCAGTTCCACGCAAATTCGGATATTGGCTGGTAAAAAACTTTGATGCTGAGAATGATGAGATAAATACTGGAGATGAAAAGATTAAGATCACAGCTGAATTGATCCAAAAGGTATTTCAAATACCAAATGGAAAAACAAAGATTGAGGAAAAACTGAGACCAAAAGAAACTGATCTTATAATTAAATTCTGGCGCGGTTAATTCAGCAAAGATATTTTTAAGAGAATGTATGCTGCCAACTTGATTAAATATTTAAAATCAAGAAATGAGCTTGGAAGACTGTTCAAACTAAACTTCTTGGTTATATTTTTTACGGTCATGGCAGAGGCAATGCAAAGTAGTAATGTTAACCAAAGATTCTTGCCATCGATGAAAAATGACAAAAAAAAACCCAAGATTTTAATTGGTGTGAATATATTCTGAATGTTTTAAGGCGTACAAGAAGACAATGGCCTGGAAATGACAAGCTCTTCAATGGACCTATTGGATTGTTAGCGGTATGAAATCTGATCTTGCATTATTGCTACATATTATGTTGAATGCTTGTTTAGCCTGCTTGTTTATATTCTTTGTTTAAAATATGTTTGATTAAAACGTAATGACTTGTTTATATTATTTGTAGGTTTGTTTAAAATGCAACGTTTACAAAGCAAAAGGCAATGACATGTTTATATGCTTTGTTTAAAATATGCTTGATTAAAACGCAATATATATGAAGTTACAAAAAAATTAGTTGGGTAAGTTGTTTACAATGATTTATATTATAAAACACAATAAATTAATTTGAGTTAACACGCAATGGACCTATTGGATTGTTAGCGGTATGAAATCTGATCTTGCATTATTGCTACATATTATGCTGAATGCTTGTTTAGGCTGCTTGTTTATATTCTTTGTTTAAAATATGTTTGATTAAAGTGCAATGTATATAAAGTTACAAAAACCAATGACTTGTTTATATTATTTGTTGGTTTGTTTAAAACGCAACGTTTATAAAGGTACAAAACGCAATAACATGATGATATGCTTTGTTCAAAATATGCTTGATTAAAACGCAATGCTTGTTTAAAACGCAATACATATAAAGTTACAAAAAAACTAGTTGTGTAAGTTGTTTACAATGATTTATATTATAAAACGCAACAAAATTAGTATTGAGTATTGTTTTAAAACGCAATGATTCATACAGATTCTATATGCTTACAAAAAAAATGATTTGAAGATGCTGAACACACTGAAGAGTTCTCTCTAGATAAAATTGACTCTACAACATTACAAGAATATGAAGATGAATTGGAAATTGCTGCACTAAATGAGGGAGAGATCTTGCAAAGGATAAAAAGAAAAAAGAGAAAAATGTAAGAAAGAAAAAAAGAAGGATGAGGAGGATGAATTTTATGTTTATCCATCTGAATCCGACAATGAAAATGAAGAAATTTGTCAAGATGAATCTGAAGAAAAAGATGAAGACGATGTTCAAGAACAACCAGACATCCAAATCAACTCAGAAGAGATAAAAGATGGAAACACCTTACTTAAAGCTGCAATAGACTGGATTGAACAAGATGATGCTCAAAACAGCCAACTTAAAACCATTGAAACTGAAAAAACACAAACAGAAAGTGGAGGATCATGGGGGCAATTCTTCATAAAACCATCAAAAGGAAATAAAGATAAACTGTGGGTAGACAGTTAATGCCGATTGCGTAATTTCATGCCATCACAAAATCAAAGTGAAAGTCTTTCTGACATTCATTCAACAAAAAGTGGCGATGAAA
This sequence comes from Helianthus tuberosus, assembly GCA_030545235.1. Taxonomy (NCBI): domain Eukaryota; kingdom Viridiplantae; phylum Streptophyta; class Magnoliopsida; order Asterales; family Asteraceae; genus Helianthus; species Helianthus tuberosus. The sequence goes on from JARYGA010060899.1 coordinate 77,846, forward strand.
ATATGAAGAACATTGAAGGAAAAAAATCAAATGAAGAATATGTTGTGACTGCCTTAGATTTTCATTTTAAAGGATTTGAAGAAGTTTTTGAAAGCATCCAATCACGCATAGATGAGATCATTGAAGAATATCAAAATAGTGAAATTGTTCATAACAAAGTAAATGAATGGGTTTCATTGATTGAAAAATTCAACGATCAAGCTAAAAAGCACAAGAAAGTTAGTATTGATTCAACTCTGATCGAAACACCATCAAGATTTCTAAATTTGAGCCAAAATGAAGACACAGAAAATCAACTCATTTCATCTCCATTGACTGTAAAACGCAATGATGATGCTACAAAACGCAATGAAGATAACACAGTTGAAGACCAATCCTCAAATCCAGAAAAAAAAACATTGAGAAAGAACCTACATCAAGTCTACAACACACATTGAAAACCCTTTAATGGTACAATCATCTTTTAGCGAAGAAACTCCATCATTAATGTTGAAGATAATCGAAAAGACAGATGAAGCAAAAAAAAAATCAAATAAAAAAAAAATTCAAAATGATGAGGTACCATCCTTTGATTTGAAAATTTCTCAGTTATCTTCAAATGTGGATGAAAATGAAGTGAAAGATGATACTACTCGCCACGCTACACAATCCGAAAATCAAACAGAATCTGAAAATAAAACAAGCGAAAAAGAAGTTGAAACTTCTGTTCAAATTACTGGGATACAAACAATGTTTGATAGAATTGAAGAACAGAACACTGAAAATCAGTAATCTGATTCAAAACACATCATTCCTAAACCCACAAGAAGATCCTTATAAAACACCTGCAAAACCTATTCAGGAAGAACAACCAACAACTGATATCAACAAAACAGAAGAAATAATCACAAAGATAGTACGACCAGATCGACAGAGAAATGTTGCAGAAGCATTATGTTCACCATACTATCAAAGACAAATAGCAATTAACGAAGCAAGAACGGCACACGAAAACAACATATCGGGATATGCTTTCCATGCAGAAGGAGAAATAACGTACAAAATCATTTATATACACTAACACAAAACAAAAAATCAAAATATTATAATTTAATTTTTTTTTTGTAGGGACACTCTCTTTGAAATTAAAGATCATGTATTTCTGTCGAGATATGCTGCAGAAACAATGAGGCCAGGATTGGAAATAACAGGAGAAGTAATCAATTGTTGGGCATATATTTTGAATGAAGAAGAAAAAAGAAGATCGAAAGACAACAAAACTCCAAGATTTTTCTGTACTATTCGAATGCTGGTAAGATCTATAAAACGCAATTTGTCTGTTTTATACAAATAATATATGTTTAATGAAGTTTTTTGAAGTATGATTGAATAAAGTTATATAAAACGCAATTGTCAGTTTATTTCTTTCATAAAACGCAATGTGTAGTTTGTTTGAATGTAGTTTTATAAAATGCAGCTGTATGTTTTATTACCTTCATAAAACGCAATTAATAATTTAATTTGTTTATTGTTATGCAGGCTTTATCATTGAATGAAAAGAAAGAAAAAATGATAGCAGAGTTTACTGAGAACATAGAAAAAATTCTTCAATGTGCAAAGTTAAAAAGCATAAACGATTTTAAAATTATCCTTGTCCCGATTCTCCATGTAGAGCATTTCTATGTGATCTCATTCAATCTTGAAGATAAAGAAATATTCATCATTGACAACAGTGCGAAAGCGGTCACAAATAACAAAAAAAATATGGGGATGTGCCTTTAAAGACAGTAAGTTTTCCGACTTATGTTTTTAAAACACAATATAAACCACCTAATCTTTTTGTTTTTTTTTTCTGTAGAGGAATGCTTTAGAAGGTTACCTCAATTTGTTGGTCATCAAAATGCAGATGATAGAAAGGGCATAAAACCTGTTAGAATGGAGATGAAATGGAGGACAAAAAACAACGGCATTGACTGTGGAATATTCTGTATGCGTCATATGGAATGTTATAACGGGGAAGAAGCCGAAAAATGGGATTGTGGGTTTCATGAGGAAGATGAAGAACCTGCAATTATCGACCAGGGTAAAACACATGTGAGCAAGCAGAACGCACAACTTGAAGATTTAAGAAGAAAGTTTATCACAAAGTTATTATTGCACGATATCAACGAACGCAAAGATTTTGTTATTAAGGATTCAAAGAAGTTTCGGAACCTCAGTGCAAAACTTAAAAAACAATCTTATGACACTAGTTTAGAGAGGATTAAAGAGAGGCTTGCTCTTGCTGGTTTACTTTGATTTAGATATGCTACTTATTATAAAACACAATATTTTGTCTTTTATTCTAATTTATCATATAACGCATTATTTTGTTTGTATATTTTATTTAAACTATATAATTAGAGTTAAAAATGCTTCTTATTGTTTGTTATTTTAAAACGCAATGCAATGTCTTTATTTTTCAATTATCATCATATAACGCAATGCTTCAAGATTTGATTGATATTTTTAAAATTTGTACAATTTATCAATAAAAATTTTAAATAATATGTTTAAAAGAAAGGGTACATATATATTGAAATGCTATTATACTAAAAGGCAATATTTTATTTTATACACTTGTTTTCTTTTTGTCATATTATAAAACGCAACATTTTAATAATATGCTATAAGTCAACATTGTCTCTTTATTTGTTGTTTGACTTAAAATATTTATTCTAAAACGCAATACAAACAGTTTCCTAATTATTCATGTCCAAAACATATAACGTAATACATCTTTATAACGCAATAATTGTTTTTTACTGTTTTTATAACCCATAAAAAAATAAAGGCCTAATGACAATAATGACAATAAAAAAACTACTATTTTATACTCTTTCTAAAACACAATGTTATAAAATAAAATAATAATAAATGAGGAAATGATAAGACAAAAAAAACTGACAACTTAATGACAAAAGAAATTGATAAGACAAAAAGCCTTAAAAAGCCTTTTGGGTTCCTGATAACTGATAAAATACTGTATGATTGAACAATCAATTCAAAGAAAAAACTAAAAATATAATCATTTTTATTATTACGACACTTGATACCAATCCCTCTACAAATCCATTATATAAGAACAAAAACCCTAAATTATATTCACATTCCTCATACACCAAAATACCCAACCACAAACACACACAAAAAACCCTAAATGACTAATCAACAACTCTCAGTTTGGTGGGTTCAAAGAGAACAAATCGTTCTTCAATTTCTTGATAGCAAAAAAATAAGATACCATTCCATTGCGTTTGTTCTTCAAAACTGCAATGAGAATGTGTTGAGAAGGATGAATGAAATAGGAATACCACCTGCTTGTTACACAAACCAGACAGCAGCACTATTCACAATTCTACACAAAAGATATGGACATCCGAATCAAACTGCAGTTAATGAAACCCAAGTTACATCTTGGGAGTTCATAGAGGAAACTTTCAAAGTTTCAGTGACTTGGGACGATGGTGATGTAGAGATATACGACCCAAAGGACATATCTTCCAGTGAGGATATAACCTTTTTAAAGCAGTTATCTGAAATACCTATCATCAACAACTCTGGAAGCAAATTTGCATAGAAGCTTCAAAAGGTAGTAGTCTCACAGGTTGAACTTTGGATGGAATCTGAAAGTGATGAGGAAATCCCTAATGGAAGCTTAGGGTACTCATCTGAAGAAGAAACAAACTTTGATCCATGAATCTCATCTTGCTTGTAATTTTTATTTAGTTTTGTGGTTTGTAATCATCATCTTTGTTTTAAACTTTCATCATCTATAAAACGCAATATTTAAGATATCCATTTATTGTTCATTTTTAATTTAATCTGTGTTATCATAAAACGCCATATTTATAGGGTACCATTGCATTATAATGTTGTATGTATAAAACGCAATAACAATAGACTGTTGTTATCATAAAACGCAATTAACCAAAAAATAGTTGATATTTATGTAAGATATCACAAAACGCAATAACAAAAAGAGCTGAAACCTCATAAAACGCAATATTTTTTTTCTTTTTTGTTCTATCAGAATTTTTATACATACTTACATTGTATTGCTAGAACCAATAGCATTAGAAGAAACCTTCTCTTTACATGTGCGGCTGTTATGTCCTTTTCCACCACATACACGGCAC
>JARYGA010060900.1:0-34742 GCA_030545235.1 Helianthus tuberosus
GAATCTGGCAATTCGAGAAGGTGATCTTAGATACCGAGTTTTAGTGATGGTGACGAGTCTGTATCCAGCAAATAATACTGCAGCCCTATTGTTTGTAGAGTGGTGAATTCTGTAACCCAATTAACCGTAGAAAACTATCCGTTGAAGCAATCTTTGAATCTTCGAGTTGAAAACCGGGTTTACAATACATTGCTAACAAGTAGTCAAATTGTAAGGTAACAGGTTAGACTGAAAGGGCCACATCGCAGGATCCATTTCCTTGATTGCATCTTGCCCTTTGTAACAGCTGAAACGGTATGTTATATTTCGTAGGCAACTATAATTAATGTACGATAACGGCTTAGATAATCGACTGTTTTTATTGTTACTACACCAAATGCTATATTAAATTTACTCATTAGTTATGATATCATCTGACTTTTAGCGGGTACTCACCAGTACCATAATAAACCAAATCGATTAGGTTATTGGGAGGGATACCACTAGTTGTTATTATTATTATTATTATTATTATTGTTGTTATTATTGTTATTGTTATTATTATTATTATTATTATTATAGTTATTATTATTGTTATTATTGTTATTGTTATTATTGTTATTATTATTGTTATTATTGTTATTGTTATTATTGTTATTATTATTGTTATTTTTATTGTTATTTGTTATTATTATTATTGTTATTGTTATTGTTATTATTATTATTATTTTATTATTATTATTATTGTTATTATTATTGTTATTGTTCTTAGTACTATTGTTACTGTTACTATTACTACTATTATTATTATTACTATTATTACTATTATTATTACTATTACTATTAGTGTTATTGTTATTGTTATTATTATTTTATTATTATTGTTATTGTTATTGTTATTATTACTATTATTACTATTACTAATACTAAGGAAACAAATAGAGTTTGTCACTCAAAAAGAATACAACGCATCCAAACAAAACAAGATAGAGACCTTTTTTGGGCTTTCTTTGTTTTTTAGGTGTGAGCATGGATTATTTTATTTTTTCCAACTCTTTTGGGCTTTCTTTTGTTTTTTAGAGAATGAACGACATCCCGAATCCAACTCTTTTGGGCTTTCTTTTGTTTTTTAGAGAATGAACGACATCCCGAAACGCTATATAATATAATATAGTAGGTTTTATTCAATACGCATATGGGCACATAGGACACCAATGTAACTTTTTATTCAATGAGATGCGGTGATAAAGGAACAAATTGTTTTTGGATTATTAAACTACTAGTCAAAACATCTATCTCTCGGAATGAAATTGAACTTCACATTCAATTCCTATATCAAGTTAAGTACATGAAGCAAGTCATACAACTATTACTTTTAGGAAGGTTTTTCAAACCCGAACCAGACTGATTGTCACCGCAGACGGACCGCTTATGACTTGAAGCTTGAAGAAATTCAGGAAGGATGTTTAAACTTTAAACTATTCTTCATATCTCATTAATCTGTGAAGAAGAAGTATGATAATGAAATCATTTGATTGTTGAATCTTGTTCGTGTGAGTGTGTGATATTTCTTTGGTGTTTTACAACAAATTTTAATCGGATTTTGGTTTGGTTCAATCCATCTTCTTCGAGGACACGAAGTGGAGTGTGAGGGTTCGTGAGAGTTTTGGTAATCTTCATCAATGGAGGAACGTTGATGGTGTTTTGGTAATCTTTAAAGTTTCTATTGGAGTGTTCACATTAATTAGTGAAAGAAAGTTTAACACCTTTGGTTGAACCGTTGAAAGAGTTTGAGGAAAAGAATTTCAATTTCATCACTAACCAACCAAACACGTTCTATGATAAGCTTCTTTCGGGTTCCAATTCTAGTTATGTCAGATTCTATGAATCAAAGAGGCAATGTAGCAATTTCCCACCAAATACGTCATTTTGGTTAAAATAAACTAGAATGAGAAATCATCTTAAAACAAGTTAGTGCTGGCACCAGGGGCGGATCTTAGTGGAGCAGTGGCAGGGCCACGGCCCTGGCAAGTTTTTCGGCCGTAGTGCTAATTTTCCGCATTTCGATCGAAATTTTGTATATATACTATGTTCGGCCCTGGCAAGTTTTTCGGCCGTAGTGCTAATTTTAGTGCCCGTGTCTTTCGGCCCTGGCAGGTTCAACGGGCAAGATCCGCCACTGGCTGGCACATTGTGGTTACGACTAATCCCAAGACGTATAATACATACAACGTATGCTACAATAAACATTAGTTACAACACAACTAAAAAGTGTTATTCATAGGCAGTATTCAAAGCAAGGAGGTGAGATGTAAATGAATGATTGGTAGGGTGGAGGGTTTAGACGGATTATTGCTCAATCACCCTAAAAGTTGAATGTTTGGAAATTAATATGATGTTTGGTATTAACGATGTATTTTATTATTGAAAATAACCTTGTAAAGTAGAAATTCCAAAAATACTATAGTATGGGTTGTTAACCCGTAGGTACCACCAACTAGTATATCCGGAAGAGTTGCATATTCTTGAATCACCTAGTAGACCTGCTTGAACCATCAATCAAGTCATTTTAGCCTTCTTGAAAGATTGGAATCATGCGATTAATACATGGGTTACGCTTAGGTCACTTTCTTCATTGACCTTGAAAATTGCTATCAACTACATGTAATCTAAGTAGTTAATGCGATGAAATATCGGATATCAGTTAAGGACAGATATTTGAGATATCGATAATTTTAATATCATGCTAAACTTATATGCAATTTAACACTAACAATTCACTATACTCTTCTACTGTTAACATATTAACCTTTTGGTCAATTCAAAGTAGTTATAGTATGATGCAAAGTTCATTTTGATTAAAGCAGATACGCGATCAGATCTTCACGGAAGGGTAAATTATATTTATAAATGTATTCTGGCTTAACTACATGGTAAAAACAAACAAACAAATAAACAAACCTAGTTACGTTATCATTTATGAAACTGGATAACCATTCTTGGATTCATAGTGTTTAATGTTCGATCCTTGAGCAAAACGGACCGTGATGCTTACGGACGGTGGGTTATCGGGTTTTTCCCATTTGGTCCAGTGGGTGCCCCAAAAGTACTCGGGATTGATTTTGTTGGCCGATGAATAAAAAAAACAATTCGATGCAAATATATATAGCATATATCCTGTAACCGGTTTCCCCTGCTACAAAAACACTTAACATTTTATCTTAATCATAATCATAATCAACACCAAAACAAGAATACATATAGTCGTTAGCTCAGTTCACTTGGATGTCACAGTTTCAAAATAAATCATTAAAGATAACCTAATATGATTCAAAATAAACCACAGATTTAACATACAATAATTAGAATCAGAACTCAACACCAAAACAACAATATATATAGTCGTTAGCTCAGTTCACTTGGATGTCACCCATTTCAAATCAACAGTTTCAAAATAAATCATTAAAGATAACCTAATATGATTCAAAATAAACCATAGATTTAACATACAATAGTTAGAATCAAACGACATCTGAACTCAATTAACCAAACTACTTCAAAATAAACCATTAATAGGATTTATCCAAAATAGACCATTAAAGATACTAATAAAAGTAATCATTCAACATCATCATCCTTAGTTGAGTTTACTACAATTACCATCAGAATCAAAAGACAAATTTAGTAGCTAAATGTCTCAAACCAACCCTAAACCACAAAAACAACTTACAATTGACGTGTTTGAGCCTAGCTCCCAACCTGTCGAGGGTCTGAACCACGGCGACTGCTGATACACCCCCATCTTCCTCGAACGCCTGGACCATCAGCTCTCCAATGCATTGCCCTTTTACTTCGTCATCAGTCAAGGCGACAACGGTGGGCCCCGCCCCAGCGATGCAACATCCTAACGCCCCCGCCTCATTCGCGCAGCCTTTACAGAGTAAAAGGCAGGTACGAACCTTTGAAAAATGGCCTCTGTCTTCATACTCGAATACATCCCAAACCCAAGCTCCTCCAAATTCCCTAACCTAGGCCATCATCTTTGCATGCATGTTATGATACCATTTTGTACTCTCACTATTCTCAACCTTCTTCCCATGTAAGTCAATAACCACTTTCCTCTTTGGGTTTTCAATATTAGGGATGGCTAAGACAAACCATATCGATTTGTTAGAGGGAAAATGGAGTGGCCTGAGGCCCCATGGATATGGGTCTCCCTCCTTTATAAGTCCGTATCCAATGAAGTCACCATACAACGCCGGAACGATGTTTGACCGATAAACCATAGTCACATGGTTCATGGTACGCTCCGCTAAGGGAACATGAAACGGGGTCGCAATTCGCGAGGTCTCTAAAATTCGGTACGAGCGGGGGTAGGCTCATTTTGGATCGCTTCAGTACGATGTACCATATAATTCTTAGCCGATAATTATGCATTGAATAGATAATCATGTATCTTTGTAGGCGATGGAATGTAGACGAAAAAGTTTAACCCAAGAAGAAAAGGTTACTTTGGTTCCATCCAACGTTCAAATCTTTGTTTGAATGTTGGTAATCGAGTAAGCAGGGTGCAAGGGGGAGGGTTTCGGTGTGGAGGATTCAGGGGTGGAATCGTCTTTAGGCATGGCAGGAGGTTGGCGACTGGAATAATGGCTAATCGGAAAAAAAGAAAGGGATCAGAAGAGGTAATCAGAGATTATGGCTCTGATACCATAAAAGAGATTAGGGTAAAAGAATTCTGCTTTTTATAATGTGGTATGATGTACATGTTGAAGTTAACTATAAATAAGTTGGAGGGTCCTAAAAGCAAGATCTTGACATAGTTTGGATAAGCAATACCAACATCCTTCAAAGCAAGATCTTGACATGCATGAAAAGAAAACTTGAAAACAAACTTGATAGGATTTGGCCGGAATTCTCTTCAGAGTTGCTCTACGGCTCAAACTGCTCTGAATTAGAGAAAATGGACCTCACCATGGTGTTAGAAAAGTAGAAAAAGTGTACCTTTGGCGGGCAAACGGTCGCCGAAAGGTTCGTCGGAAAATCGTCGTCGGTACATGCCGCCGTGGTCGGCTGCCGCTGCTGCCACGGCTCCGCCGTGTGGTGGCTGGATTCTGGTTAACCGATCTTGTGTTCTAGAGAGAGAATGTAGAGAGAGGTTAGAGAGAAGGGAGGTAGAGAGATAAAGTGTTTGTGAATAATGAAGGATGTGGAGGTATATAAGGGTTTATATAGCCAGGGTTTGGTGGGGTGGGTTTGAACTTTGAAGCCCATCAGCCAAGCCCATCCTTTTTCAGCCTACCATTGTCTACACACAACTCCGTTTCAGCTTGTTCTTGTGTCAGAATTCTCGTTTTCTCGCGTAAATTTCAATACAAATTAGTTTATAAATTAAAATAATTATTTTTATGATTAAAATATTTTGCTAATATGGCATTAAATGTCGCACACACACGTGATGCGCGTTGAAATCGCGTAAGTTGATTTGCTTACTAATTCTTGCCGTTTTGACCCGAAAGTTACTATAACTGTAACTTATAAACATACTTTTTCAATAATACATAAGTATTCTAAACATATTTATTACGAATAACGCATGAATTCTTGTTATCCCATGCGCAGTGTTGACCGTATACGCGTCCAAACATTGTGTATCTCTCCTAAATGCTAACTTTTAAATATTGAAGATACAATTTTCTTTCTTAATCATAAAGTTTAAAAAAGAGAGTCAAACATTTGTCTTGAGTTATATTTTCGGTTGTGTCTTTGTTTTCGTATACACTAATCAAGCTTTTCAATGTTAGTGTGTTCTTAAATTATCATTAGTTTTTGTCTACATCTTATTTTAAAATGGTGTTTGTTTTTCTAAAAAAATATTTGTATAGGCTCTCCTGTCTGTTCCGTGCAAACCACACGCAGACATTGTCATCAGACTGTTTGTTTTTTCAAAGATGTTTCACTAAAATAACGTTTGCGCGATCTCTTCTTGGTGCAGACTTGGACCAACCACTTTTAAGATCTTCTAAGGTCTGCAGAGGGTTAAACACCATCACCGTCCATCACCATCACCATCACCACCGTCCACCACCACCACCACCATCATCCATGTCCACCCCCCACCACCGCCGCCACTAGGGATGAGATTGGTACTGTACTCATACTCGTACCCGTACCTATACCCATACCCGTACCGGTACCGAAAATAGTGATACCGAATTTGAACAAAACTGGGTACCAATTACCGTACCAAATATATAGGTACTGAACGGGTACGGGTATTTTCGGTACAGTACCCGCTTTGGTACCATTTTGTTTTTATATAGTTTTTAAGCACTCATACGGGTACTAAATAGGTAAAATTGACATGAGTACCAGTATAGTACTGGTGCCAAATATGTAAAATTGGTACGAGTACCAATATGATACGGGTACCGTATAGGCAAAATCAATACAAGTACTATAAATACCATAACACGAAATAAAACATAATATAAAAAAACGTTTAAAGGTCTATATAAAACTGGGTACCGATATATGTACCAAATACCTAAAATTGGTATGGGTACCGGTACGGTACGGGTATGAGTACAGGTATTTGGGAAAAAAAGCTCATCCCTAATCGCCACACCATTGTCCGTACACCACCACCAGTTTATTTTAGAAGTCTACATACGTTAAAAACAAACAACCTTCTTCTTGCAGACGGCAGAGGTTTGGTCCAACTCTTCTTTTACAGATGTGGTCCATAGACTGCAGACATTTTACCTCTTAAAAAACAAACTGCACATAAATGTAGTGTGTAATCTAAAATACAAAAGCTATGCTTAACAATTCAATTTGGAAGAGCATAAACTATTAACCTTTTTTTTACTTCATACGTTAACCATAGAATTAGTATCGAACAAGAACGAAAACGGAAAACAGTAAGAGCTTGGCTAAGCACCCAAATTTCATTTATGTCAAGAAACTATCTCAAAACTTGACTTATAATCCTAGATCCTTGACTCAAAGTCTTTATTCATTAGAGCAATCATGTTTTGAAATTACAGTGTGATTATGATATAATAGTTGTAATTATTATGTACTAGTTAATTGGTTAGATAATTATCTAGCATTCTAAACGAGTGAGGTTTGGATATCTATAGGATAATTATATGAGCAATCCTAGTATAAGTCTAATGTGATAGGTTAGCTTATAAATACCATGTATTAGGTGTTCTGGATTATAAGAATCAAGTTTTTGTGTAGTTTTCTTAATCTAATAATATTATGGGAGTCATCCATAATTTTATATTTGTTTGAGTATTAGTTGGGACTTGAAACTTTTGGCCATATTCTGATGATATTTCTTTGAAAGTTAACATACTATAAAATTGCTTAGATTATATGTACAAATTATATATCTTGGAACGAACTGTTTGACCACAAACGGTCAAAGTCACTTTTTTGTTGAAGTATGTTTCTAAATCTTGAAATGGCATGTGATGTTGCATATATCTTTTGTTGGCATTCTTTTATCATATGATTAATCGAAGGATGTATCTTAATTTTTTTAACGACAAAGAATCTCACGTGTAAATTCATCCTGTTCGGGGCTATTTCCAAGATTGATCCATCAACCTCTAATGATGCTTTTATTTTAATATTAAGCAACACGTTTACGTTTTATATTACAAATTTCTCCTCATTTTTATTTTCCGAGTTATCATAAACATTGCAACAACATCCATTCCATTGCTTTAGTTGCGACAATAGTCCATCACGATGCTTCTGGTTTGGCAACTTGATGTCACTAATAGTTGGTTAGGAGCTTCATATGTGAAATAAGACAACAATATAGGCCTCATGTACACCTAAGACTAACCTCAAATGTAAAAAGAAAATATGTACTCTTTTATTTTGGGAATTTTAATACCATCAACTTTGACGATGGTTTTGCTTTGGAGGCTACTCTTATACGGATATAAAAGAAAGAGGGTGAAACAACATGTATTATAAACTAAGGGGTTTGATACGTGAAATTGAGGAATTGAAACGCATTAAGAGGTTAAAACGAGTTGTATAGATCAAAGAGTGGAACTGAGAGAGCTAGCAAAGAACAAAAGTAGAAAAAATTACTGCTGCGTGGACTAATTAGAGAGTGACACGTGGACCAATAGGAGTATACTACTCTAGACCCGACCAATTTCAACCTATACCGGTTATTACCTTAATTCAAATGAATGAATACTCATCAATCATCATTGGTTGAGACTATTATGCCATGCATGCACAAAAAGTGAGACATAAGATCACGTCAATAGTTGTTAATCGAAATATAGGTGTGTGTGCGCGTGCATGGGGTGTGGATGCATGGGTGTGCTTTTTTTTAAAACCAAGATTGTTAATAATTTAATAAATTATGCGTGTGTGTGCATATATATATATATATATATGAAGGCACTTTAGCTATCTTTCAATGATCTCGTGAAGTCCCCCTAGGTATTAGCATGTGATTCTTCCAACTCAATAATCTTCTTCATTTCTACAATTTCATCTGCACATAATAAACATATAGTATGTGTATATTTTGGAATCAATTATTTAGCCACAAAACTAAAACTACCGAAACAAATTGATAGGAACTTCATTATTTTGGCAATACCTCCTGTTCATGATTACGATTTTCCAATTACTCCACTTTCATTTTATCAATAACTGGCACGTTTTTTATTATGCGGAGCTTGTTCAGTAGCGACTTTACTGCTTCTTTTTCATGAATAATTTGATTGTGTGCCTTTTCCAATTTTCCTTGCATTTCTCGGATAGCATTCCACAACTTTATGATTTCTTGTCCCTTTTCTTCTTCAAGATCGACATGTAAGTAACATAAAACGTTTAGAAAATAATTTTTTTATTACTATTAACATTTTAATCTCTGTTGGACATAAAAAAATATATACCATCAAATGTTTTTTAAAAGTCTAATCTCCATGTTAGCTCTTCACCATGCTTCTCCAGCTTGTCTATAGCTTCTCTAAGGGCCATGCTTCAAAAAATTTAAAACTTTTGCAGATAAGTTATGAGTATGTTACACTCCAGTAATAAAAAGAAAATACAACGCTTTACGTAAATAAAAAACTCCCCTGAAGAAGGAAGTGGCTTACAGAAGCCATGTTTTGCAAAGAGTAGAAGGAGTTGGGCATGTGGTGGGGTTTTTATGATAAAATGGCATTCTAGAACTAATGAGAAAGATGATAGAGAAATGTGTTTGATCTAGAAAAAGAAGAAGACACGTGGCATGAAAACCATGTTAATAGCAAAAAAGAGAGTAAGTAAAAAAAGCTCAAAATAATTTAACTATGCTGGGTAAAAAATGAAAATCCTGTTAACAACAAAGAGAGAGTAAATAAAAAAAAGCTCAAAATAATTTAACTATGCAAGGTAAAAAACAAATTAATTTTTTTACCATGACACTATACATCAACCATGTGTTATGCCCCGCCAAAATTCAGCACAAAATTTCAGCTTTCTAGAACTTTCTGGGGCGATCTAGTCGCGCCTAGAGCTGCCCGAAAGGATCCGGAACAGCCCGTATTGTTCCAGCAACATAAGGGCACTATAAGGACAACAATGCAGCCAAGAAGACTCTAGAAATCGCTGGAAAAGGCTGGTCAAAACAGCCAAAAATATCAGTCATGGAAGGATCTAGAATTCAGCAAAGAATCATGATATTTTAGAAGAAATATCTAGATATTGTTATGTAGATTTTTTTGTTAGTCCAAGTAGTATAAATAAAAGGGTTAGGCATCATTTGCACTTACCCCTCATAACTCACTCATAACCCAACTTATTGTAAACTCTCTTATTTGTAAACTTTGTTCAGGTAATACAAAACCCATATTTGTTGTAGTATTGCACTACAAAATTATACTTGTAATCCTCACAAACAAAGACTTCCACTGTTATACATAACCAAACTCATCCAAAAGGCTGAACTTAGAAGTATTCTAAGTGCCGCACGAGAGTTCAAGAATAACTCCGTGACACATGGCTATCTAGAAAATGAAGAAGACATGTGGCATGAAAAAATTGTTAACAACAAAAAAAAGATTAAGTAAAAAAGCTCAAAATAATTTAACTATGTTGGGTAAAAAATGAAAATCATGTTAACAACAAAGAGAGTAAATAAAAAAAAACTCAAAATAATTTAACTATGCTAGGTAAAAAACATATTGCTAGGTAAAAAACAGATTAATTTTTTTTACCATGACACTATCCATTAGCCATGGCTATCTAGAAAAAAAAGAAAACACGTGACATGAAAAACATGTTAAGAACAAAAAAGAGAGAGTAGATTAAAAAAACTCAAAATAATTTAACTATGCTTGGTAAAAAATAAAAATCATGTTAACAACAAAGATAGAGTAAATAAAAAAAACTCAAAATAATTTAATCATGCTAGCTAGGTAAAAAAAAAGATTATTTTTTTTACCGACACTATTCATTGGCTAATAATATATAGTAAAAATAAAATAACCCTAAACTAAAGAAAGCAACCAAAACGAAAATCGTGCCATGACCAGCGAATTCTGTGACTATGCGATAAACACCAAGTCTTGAGCAGCCGTTATCACATCCTCAACAGGCCAAACATCTCCAAACATTTCTTTGATAGCTCTGGCCACGGCGGCAATGGTGGCCGCCGTACAGCCTAAGCCCCTCCCCGGTGGAACCCCTAGTTGAATGAATATAGATACTCCGACTATCCCGGGAATGTTGAGACGATTCAAGCCAACTAGGAGGTTAGGAAGAATAAGTTCGTCGGCGGGAAGATCGGAGTCGATCTTGAGTGTACCGTGTTCCCCATACCGCACAGAGCACATCCCAACATCTCAAAATCCGACCCAAAATGCGCAATGGCGGCCGGAGCGTAGGCCTTGACCGTTCCAAACAAAGGATCGACGAGGAAGACGACATCTGGATTTTGTTGACCATTCCAAACAAAGGATCGACGGAGGAAGACAACATCTGGATTTTGTACCTGAGGGGACGACGTGAAGCAAACAAGTCATTGGTAAATATTTAATAATAAATAAATAAGAAAAAACACTCGTTTTAATAAATATTTTTAAATCACCCATTTTGGTAAATATTTTTTCCACCCTCACCAATTTGAGAAAAAAGTCATTGCAAAACACCTATTTTAGTAAATATTTTTCAAATCACCCATTTTGGTAAATAAACTTTCCACCAACACTCTTTTGGGAAAAAACTCATCGTATGATACCTATCAAGGGACTTATGGCATTGGTTAGATATACAATCCAACCACTTAATAGCAACTTCGTTAATTGATGATCAATACGAATTGGAATCTGCTAAGTATGATCTGCAAAACTCAAACAATAAGACCGCTACTCATTAAGAGAAGGAGAATGGGTGTTCTTCTCTTAACCAGGCAAATAAGTTTGTGTTTAGAGTGAGAAATCGTATACTTGAACCCTTGGTAAAAGTTGGTACTTATAGCCGAAGGGTTGGAGAAGGAGTAGGATTGAACAGAACCTTTATTGTGTTCATAGTTATATTATCAATATTTTGCCTATACTCTCCTTATTTACATTGTATCAATATTTATATACTGTTGCTTGACATCTATAACAGGCAAACTACAGTGAGCTGTAAAAAAAAATCTGAAATCAAAATCATCCACGCTAATGACCCGATCAAGGTGAGAGTCCAATCCAATTGGAGCTACGTCATTCCAATGTCCCGCTGAAACCACCTTTCAGGAACCCTTATTTAGTTTTACCCATTGTCACAGACACAATATCAAGCACAATAATATGTATAATCACTTCACAGCCGTTAAAGGTTCAAAATATAGCAAGTAAAAAAGACAACACACTGTTGAACCCAAACACAGCCACTGCAGATCTTCTAACAGATTATCGGTGGACTACTCTCGAACACAGGAACAGGGGACTGTATGTTCTAGAGAGAGAGAGCGATGAGTGTTGAAAAGACATCGACTTCAGTCTTTTAGAAGGCTTCCCGAAGTATGCAGCAGCAATGTATCAAAGGACAAAAGAGATGAGCGACTTTAATGTTCTAGAAAGTAGTGAAGAGGGTTGCAATCTTCGATGATGAAAATCGGATGCAAGCGCAGGAGATAAAAAGGGGCGAACCCTAAAAACGAGCCCAAGGAGCAGCCCAATGAACGAGCCCAATGAACCTCACAAAAAACAGAAAAAAAAAGGAAATGATATTAGAGGATTGAATTGAAAAAAGTAGGAGATTTATATATTTTAACACCCCCTCGCAATTCAATACTTGAAACAATCAAACATGTTGAGGAGAGAACGAACCTTTTCATGCGGACCTGCAGATAGGCCTTTTGTGAGAATATCGGCAGCTTGATCCTCTGTTTTGATTCCCACCGTTTGAATAATGCCTTTAGAGATTTTTTCTCTTAAAAATAGAGATCTATTTCGAAATGTTTTGTGCGTTCATGAAACACGGGGTTGGCTGCTATTGATATAGCAGCTGTGTTATCACAAGATAACTGTACGGGCAGGTTGACATCAACTTTCAATTCCTTTAATAAATTGGAAATCCACATAACTTCACATGTCACAGCACACATCGAACGATACTCTGCTTCGGCAGAGGATCGAGAAACGGTGGACTGTTTTTTACTTTTCCATGAAACTAGATTGTTTCCTAAGAAAACACAAAACCCAGTAATAGACCTTCGAGTCCCCAAACATTTGGCCCAATCTGAGTCAGAGAAGGCCTTCATTCCCAAAGAGTCCCCTTTTGCAAAAAAGAATTCCTTTGCCAGGGGCACTTTTTAGATATCTTAATAGCCTTATCGCAATTTTAAAGTGAGCTTGAGTGGGAGAATGCATAAACTGACTGAGAAGTGTACATGATATGCAATATCCGGTCTAGTGTGAGAAAGGTAAATTAATTTTCCAACCAGTTTTTGATAAACAGTTATGTTAATTAAAGGTTGATTATCCTTTTCACACAAATGGTTTAAAACATGATTGGGTTCCATGGGATAACTAACTGGTTTACAACCAGTTATACCAAACTCAGCAAGTAAGTCTAAGCAATATTTTCTTTGAGTTAGGCAAACGCCAGCAGTATTTTTAACAACTTCAAGACCCAAAAAATATTGTAGGTTTCCCAAGTCTTTTATTGAAAATTTGGATTTTAGTAACAATTTTATTTCATTAACCTGTTTAGGACAACTACCAGTAATAATAATATCATCTACATAGACAAGAAGGATAGTAAAACTAGAGTCTTTTGTTATAGTAAACATGGAGTGATCACACTTACTTTGTTCAAAACCTAGATTGAATCTACCGATTCCTGATACCATGTCACCAGGACTTTCTTTAGATGAGAATCCTGAATATAACAGTTATTTTCATCAAAGGAAATAGTAAGCTTACAATCTCTAGCAAGTTTATGAACAGAGATTAAGTTAACACAATAATTGGGAACAACGAACACATCATAGAGAATGACCTTGTCACTCAATTTTATATCACCAATTTTAGTTACCAAAGCACTTGTGCCATTAGGGTGTTTAACTTTGATGTTGAATTCAGTGACATCCTTTTGATTAAGAAGGCAATCATCAGTCATAACCATATGCTGATTAGCACCAGAGTCAATTATCCACCCAACCTTTTCCCCATTGTTTATAAAGTTTGAAAAATAGCAGATAGGTTTAAAATCACACGTGGGTTTGGATGTAATAAAGCTATTTAGACATATAGAATTTGCACACATACCAGCAAAGTTATTATTCTGAGTGTCACCCTTAGTTTTATCATTCAAAAGACTAAGCAACTGAGCTACCTGGTCATTAGTTAATGAACTCGCAACAGAAGATGAATCAGTAGAATCAATAGAGACATTATTACTAACCCTGTTACCCTTGTTCCCACCAGGTTTTGACTTCATCCAAGAGGGATACCCAACAAGTTCAAAACACTTCTCAATAGTGTGTCCAATCTTATTACAATGAGAACATTTGAGATTAGGGTTAGGAGTTCTATTATTCTTTTTTCTTGAGTCAATAACTTGACCAGTCTTAACAGAAAAACCAACAGGATTATTAGGGGTTCTATCAAAAATATTTTTAGAGTGAAGGTGAGATTCTTCTCTAGAGATGACTAAAAAGGCATCCTTCACAGAAGGAAAAGTTTCTCTAGTTAATAAATTTGTTCTCACAGACTGGTAGGAACTATCAAGACCCATTAAGAACTGCATAAGTTTAATAAGATGATTAAAGTCATTAAATTGTTTTGATGCATCACAAGAACAAGCAGGCAAAGCAAGTAACTGGTCTAATTGCTTCCACATACAGTTTAACTTATGATAATATTCAGAAACAGGCATGCCATTTTGACTGAAGGAGTTAATTTTTTGATAAAGATTAAACACAACAAACCCATCTATCTTATCATAAGTATCCTTTAAGTCTTTCCACACATCCGAAGCAATTTTAGAATAAACAAGACCAAGATATAATTCCTCAGATACGGAGTTAAGAATCCAAGTAAGCACAATAGAATTGCACCTATCCCATTGCCTACCCAAAACCTCATCAGTTTTAGACCTAAGGCAAGAACCATCAACAAACCCTATCTTATTTTTTACTTGTAAGGCAAGATACATGGCATTGGACCAAATCCTATAGTTTTCTGACCCTTTGAGTTTTACACTGACTATAGATAAATTGGCAGAGTCACTAGGGTGAAGAAACAGAGGATCACCAGCATCTATTTTGCTAACTAAGGTAGCACTAGGAGGTGTTATAACAGAGTTATCATCACCAGACATATTGATAACACAGACAAAGACAGATGCAACAGCTAAGCAAATAAGACTCGATCAAGTGCCGGCCCGACTAGTCCGGTAAACAAGGATGCCTAGACACACTGACTCAGTGATGCGGGAAACAGAAAAATAAATAAATAAATAAATAAATGAATAAAGGACAAAGATAGAATAATCTCACAGCGGGTGTGAATAACTGCAGTTAATCAGACCTGTAACTTCGCTTAGGGTTACAAGGACCTGATTAGATGATGAACACCAACGAAAAACTTCAAGAAGCCGCTGCAGTAAAACCCTAAGACTTAGGGTTTCGATCTTCAAAGAGTTACGGTCACTAACCAGCCCAGAACTCTGCTCTTGTTTTTAACCAGACTTGAGAAAAACCCCAAATAACCAAGCAGTGGATCAGGAATTGGTAGATTCAAAGTTGTACCACCAAGATTCCTTAGATCTTCAGCGACATACACAGATCCACACAAATCTGTTCTTCAACACGAAGCAGCAGCGGGAGATAATAACCTTCAAAGAGCCAATTGTGGCTCTGATACCATGTCACAGACACAATATCAAGCACAATAATATGTATAATCACTTCACAGCCGTTAAAGGTTCAAAATACAGCAAGTAAAAAAGACAGCACACTGTTGAACCCAAACACAGCCACTGCAGATCTTCTAACAGATTATCGGTGGACTACTCTCGAACACAAGAACAGGGGACTGTATGTTCTAGAGAGAGAGAGAGCAATGAGTGTTGAAAAGACACCGACTTCAGTCTTTTAGAAGGCTTCCCGAAGTATGCAGCAGCAATGTATCAAAGGACAAAAGAGATGAGCGACTTTAATGTTCTAGAAAGTAGTGAAGAGGGCTGCAATCTTCGATGATGAAAACTGGATGCAAGCGCAGGAGATAAAAAGGGGCGAACCCTAAAAACGAGCCCAAGGAGCAGCCCAATGAACCTCACAAAAAACAGAAAAAAAGGAAATGATATTAGAGGATTGAATTGAAAAAAGTAGGAGATTTATATATTTTAACACCCATGAAATGATCAAACCCATGAAGGGCCGCTTAGATTATATGGTATGCAATTATCGTGATTTTGGTTTCTTTTGTTAATTATGGTATATAGTCGGGAATATAATGTAATGCTATGCATCTGGTTTTGTAATGAACATTTCTAAAGGTTAATATAGCTTTGCTTTATAATTTAGCCGTATGATTTCCCCGCCGCCGCGAAGCGCGGGTACATATACTAGGAAATTATTGATGGCAAATCTACTCTAGTCCTTGCAAATTCTCCAAACTAATCTACATCATGCCCGGATTTAAATTCGTGACCTCGCATCTAAGAGGCAAGAGCCTCTACCAAGTAGGCAGCTCCCACATTAACGATTTCAGGTAAATAAATGGGTATCTGGTAATGTAAATCCAAGAAAACATTTATAATTAATACTAGTAAGAGTAGAAGTAATATTGACCAAAAATCCATTCAATCCCTCTAAATTGTGTCAATGAATGCGTTTACACACATGCATTCACATATATGTTTCATCTCCCATTGAACCATTTAATGGAAGAAAAGAGTTCACTAAAGATTCATACTAAAAAGACCCCAAATCCATAACTTAAAAACATAAGTTGGTTATATAAAATCGGGAAATGATCAAATAGGAAGTTTATTTTCGCTAGGAAGGATAGGAAGCAATAGGATTAGAATATGTGGCAAAATTTAAAACAAAGAGGAAGGGTATTTTAGTCAATTTTATCCTTTTTTCTTCCTTTTCAAAACCTAGTAACTTCAAAACCCACCATTTTCAAAACCCACCATCTTCAACCATTTCTTCACTTTCTACCTCAATAATCACTACATTATAGTGCGCTTTTCGTCACCAATCAATGATTCAAACACCCGATCAACGTGTTCTTCAGCTTTTTTGAAGAAAACCAGTTTAATTTCATACAAAATCTCGTGTTTTCCGGTGATTTTGAAGATAATCACTCGATTCGTTCGATTCGAGCGCTGATAAGTGTTTCAGTCATTCAAAATTCGTCAATTGTTGAAGAAATCACTTCGATCCATCTAAGAAATTCTTTAATTTCATTTTTACGATCCGGGTTTTTGATTTAGTCATTGCGTTTTATGATCTTGGCGGGGGTCCGGGGGCGGCAGCCCCTGGCGGGGTCCAAGGGGCAAAGCCCCTGGCTGGGGTCAGCTCGGAAATTTTTTTTTCCGATTAAATTGCTTTAATAAAAATGCATCAGAAAATTTAATTCTGTAAATTGCCTCTGGAAAACTGCATTCGTAAACTGCATTGGTTCAGACAATTCACAGCACAGACAAAACTATTGTCATGGTTCAATGCGTTTTAGAGAGAACACTTTCTTTGGTGTTTTTAGGCAATTGCGTTTTAGAACTAAAACATTTTTATGTGTTTTCTGGCCATTGCGTTTTAGAAAAACACATTCTTGAAGTGTTTTTAGTCATTGCGTTTTAGGTAAAACACATTTTTAGGTGTTTTCAGTCCATTGCGTTTTACAGAGAACACTTTCTTTTGTTTTTTTAGGCAATTGCGTTTTAGAATGAGACATTTTTAAGTGTTTTCTGGCCATTGCGTTTACAAATAAGATATTTCTTTGTGTTTTTTGTGCATTGCGTTTTAGGTAAAACACTTTTTTATGTGTTTTCAGTCCATTGCGTTTTAGAAAACAGACATTTTAAGTGTTTTCTGGCCATTGCGTTTTAGAAATAAGACATTTGTTTGTGTTTTTGGTGCATTGCGTTTTAGGTAAAACACATTTTTATGTGTTTCTAGTCCATTGCGTTTTAGAAAGTACACTTTCTTTTGAGTTTTTAGGCTATTGCGTTTTAGAAATAAGACATTTTTTTGTGTTTTCTGGCCATTGCGTTTTACAAATAAGACATTTCTTTGTGTTTTTTGTGCATTGCGTTTTAGAAAATGCCCTTTCTTTAGGTTTTTTTTCCATTGCGTTTTACGCAACTGGGTTTTTTCCATTGCGTTTTACGCAACTGGGTTTTAGAAAAAAAAAATCGAAATTATAGCAATAGTATAATCGTTTTAAAGATAAAAAACGCTCGTTTTTTTGGTGAAATTTTTATAAAAAAAATAATGTCGTATGAAAGAGTTATTAACGTTTAAAAAATGGGGGGGGGGGAATTGGAGGAGAGAGAAACTATTGTCTTGGATTGACTAGAATACCCCTAAACAAACTCACGCGCCTCTTTTCTTCCCTTAAATTTCCCTGATTTAATCTTAGCCCTTGATTAACTAAATGGATGGTCAAGATCACTTCCTAGCCTTCTTAGCGAAATAAACTTCCTATTATATCTCCACCCATATAAAATCAAGATCAAGCACACTTAAATTCTTACAAAAAAAAACGTCAATCTTTCCAACTAAACTGGCACTTTACCATCTTGTTCTTCATAATTCACAACCAAATTCTTCTCTTCTTTTGATCCTTGAAGCCAACCCCCATCAATTAAATCGACAAAATCACCAACCCGCTTAACGATCCAACTCGGATTAGTCCCCCAAGAAACATGTGTAGCAAAAGTTAGGCGAATCGCCCGCCAACATCTTCTTTAAGCTACTGATCTTAAAAAATGCAAGCGAATCACACCCAATGAATTCCCTAATCACCTCAACACTCACCGTATTCGATATCAACTCTTCTGAGCTCGGCGTATCAACCCCATAGTAAGAAGAAGCGATAATAGACGGGCTTGCGATCCTCATATGCACCTCTTTCGCCCCGGCTTCTTTCAAAAACCGAACAATCTTGGAACTGTCGTTCCGCAGACGATCGAATCGTCAACCACCACGACCCGTTTTCCCTCGAAAACCGCCTGAACCGGCGACAACTTTAACTTAACACCAAAATCCTGAATCTGCTGCGAGGGCTCGATAAACGTTCTCCCGACATAATGCTACCGAATCAAACCCAGTTGAAAGGGTACACCCGCCTTATTCGCCCACCAGATAGTCGCGACCACCCCAGAATCCCAGATGGCGATCATGACATCACCAATGAATAAGCCCCTTTAAGCTTTTTAAAAGCTTCGATAACTCTTATAAGAAACGGCCATCTTGAGATACAACAATTAAATGCAAGACTACTTTAGTATCGGAACTAGTAGCAAAAACATGTTGGAAATTTGTGGAAATAGCATTTTTCACAAATATAGGAAAATGATTTTTTTCCTATTTTGGACTAGAAATAAATATAATAAAATGAGTGGGTTTTATATATTTATTTGTGGGTTTGTGTTCTATGTTGGAAGAGCTTCGCAATGAACTAAACCACGTCCAAAACGGAGCTAAGATGAATGAGATATCAATGCTCAAAGTTTGGTGTTTGAAACTTGAATGCTGAAAAAACTGGGAAAGTGGCACCTTGTCCCACATAGGAGGAGAGATGAAACTTAATGGGGTATTTAAGTGGGAACTCTCCATCCTTAGTGTTTCATGGAAGCACTCACTAAGTGTATCGCACTCGCACACATGGGCGATGAGGCGCAATGTGGCGCTTTGATGGCCCACTTAGCACTTTGCACTTCGCACTTCGCACGCTCGCATCGTCGCGAGCCGCCTTTGTATTTTTGACCGCATGCGCGTGGTGGAGCACAAGGGTTGCAAGGACCAAGTGGTTGGTGATGTGGCATGATAGCGCGCACTGGCGCATGGAGCATGGGCAGTGAGGTGACGTGTGTGGCGCGCAGGGGCGCATGGGTCTAAGCCTGTATGGTGCACGCACGCATGGCAGTGAGCCAAAATGGCGCATGCGCGCAGGGGCGTGCAGACTTGCGTGCGCGCAGAAGCTTTTAGCAGTTAATGCCAGTGCAGTTACACTTCAGCATTTGAAACTGACGAATCAATGCGTTTGACTGAGAATTTAATGACGAATTAAAGTGCATTGAAAACGTTTAATGCAGTTTAACTCTCCCATTAAATTCGTTTTTCAGTTTCTACTTCGAATCTGCAATATAAATAGGAGATTCCTGCTGCATAACCAATACACCGAATTGACACAGCTATACAATCTTCTTCCTCTGAATTCTTCATCTTCTTCAAGCATTCAAGGTACATCTTCGGGTTGGAGTCAAGACCGGTAGTGCAACTGCTTTGAGCTGTTGTATCCTGGAAACAAACGTGTTCTCTTGGGAGACACGAAATTTGTTTTAAGGGACCCGTGTCTAACACGATCCTCAGCTAAGAACAGTGTTTCTGTTCGAATTTTTGTTCCTGTTTTTCTTGTTTGATTCAGTTGTAATTGTAATTTATTTTTCAGTATCATTCTGTTATTGTTTATAATTCAAGTTAATAAAGTATTTTATTTATTTTTACACGAACGGATTCCTACAAAACAGACTGATGCGCGTGTGGTGTGATATATATTTAAGTATATTTTAAGCCCTTTTTCACGTTAGTCAAGTTTTAAATTTATAAAACACGATATTATACTAACACCAAACACACATATGGGCAAGTGCACCCATCGTGAGCGTAGTATAGTGTTGGTAAGATACCGAGGTCGTCCAAGGACACAAGAGCTTTTAATACCGGTTTATCCTCAACGTCTAATCAAATCAAAAGTTTAGAAAAAGGTTTTAAACTAGAAAAATAAAAACTAACTAAAATGCTGAAAAATAAAAATAGATAGATAAGATGAATCACTTGGATCCGACTCGTGTGTAGTGTAACCTTTGATTATTTCCGCACTTTTGCACCTTTTAAGATATTATCTTAGTTATTGTAGTAGGCCCCTCTTTTGAAGGTGACGTTACCCTCAACCCAGTAGTTTGAGTCAGCAAGGATACTATTGGATCTGAGTTTGGTTTTGATTGTATTTTACGTTTGAAATTAAGATGAAATTGAATGAGTTGTGCAGCGGAATTAAGATGGAAACAAACTTTGCATACAATCAAACGAGAGTAATGCTTTGATCAAACATTTTTCACAATGAACCGAAAGATTGAATTTATTTCAATTACGATTACAATTGCAATGATTGAATACAAACTCCCCCTCAGCCAGAGCTCAGTGTTTGTTCGTGCAGAGAAGACGATTGTTGCAAAGAGCTAATAGAACAGTACAGAGCACTGTTCTATTTATAGGCACTAGCAAACCACTGAGCATCTAAGCTGACGTCACCATGAAAGTGACATCTAACCTCCTAACAAACTCTAACCTCTGATCAATACAAACACTGCTATACTAACTACTGCTATTATATTTCATTACATAAAAGACACTTAAATAACTGCTGTATCCTTCCACTGCTGTGAACCCGGCAGTGCTTGTCCGGATCAGCAGTACTTGACTCAAGGCAGTAGATTGAGCAGCAGAGCTTTAGTCTTCCATCAGGCCTTTACTTGAGCAGCATTTTGACGGTCAGTAGTTTGTACGATCAGTAGATAGGAGGTCAGCAGATGTTGAAACCACTTTCAAGGGGAGAGACTTGTATGTAACATCTGCTTATTCTGGATCCACTGCTCTGACCCAGTTTTAGCTTTAATTATCTGTTCCTCTGGTAGGGTTCAATTCCAACAATCTCCCCCTGGAACAGATAATGCCAAAACTCTTCATTATTGTGGAAATTTTATTTCCTCATCTGCAGTTCCCTTATCTGACCTTTAAATTGTAGTTCAAAGTCTAGGGCATCTGTGTTGTCATCATCCCTGCTAAGTGGAAGATCAAGGAGATCCTACAAATCTTCAAGACTCAGGCCAAGAGCTTGTTCCCTTGATATTTTCTTCACTTCTCCATCAGACCTGAGCAAAGTCAATACGTAGGTCTGTTTGTCAGTTTCCCACTTTTGTATTTTTGAGCCTGGTGGGTTTCTTGGGTGATTTTTATTTGCAGAGGTGTTTGGTGAGGCTGGCCTATTCATGACTGGCTGAGCAGTACTTGCAGATTGTTCCAATTCAAGATCTTCTTTTATCATTAATTTAATGCCCTCTTTTACAACAGCATTTCCAGCTTTTAGATCTTGAATTGTTTCAGCACCTGACTGGTTTTGACTCCTTCTTTTGTAGATGGCAGCACCAGCTGGAGCAGTGGTTCTTTTGACTTGCAGCTTTGGTGGTCTTTTTGAGACCTCTGCTTTGGAGTAGTCAGGCTTTTGTGGAACTGTTGGATCTTTCTTTCTAAGTTCCTCTAACCTTTTGTAGGTAGCCCTGACCCTATCTTCTCCCCACTTTGACACAGAATTCTTTGACCCATAATCAGCTGCTATCAGCTCCTCTTTCATTCTCTTCAACTCTAATGCCTTATCAGCTTCAAACTGTTTGAACTTTTCAGGAGGAGTCTGCTTGACCTTATTTTTTATCATTTCTTGAATCCTGGCTGCCTCCTTTTCAAGCTCAGGAATGGTCCAGTTTTTGTACATGTGTTTCTCCCCCTTGTATTTCTTGTAGGTCATGATGTTCTCAATGTAGTCTTTTCTCAAGGACCCATCTGCCCTTTCTGAGATTTGCTGACATACAATTTTGGCAAATTGCTCCATAGCTCTGACCTGTGTGAGTAGAAACTGATAGTTTTGCTGAAATTATCTATCAGATTTCCCTTGTCTATTTCTGATTGCGATATCCTCTGCTTGCTTGGCCTTGAGTTTCAAATATTCTTCGATATTGTTAGGCCTGGGATATCCTTCAACTGATGGCAAACTCCTTTTAGCTGGGTCATCCTCATAGTAAAAGGATTTGATTTCTTCCCTAACTGCAATGAGTTCCAGAGGGAATGAGACACCAGCAGGAGGTAATGGCTTTAAAATTTGAGCTGAAGAGAGAGGTATGGGTTTTGGAATTGTGACAAGTGACAAGGATTTTGAAGATGTTGGTGGTGGTGAATAGTCATCATCTTTGAGGATTAGCCTTCTCCTTTTTGTTTGAGGAGAGACTGATGATGTTTTGAGTGGAACAGTGGTGGTAGATTGAGTGGCAGTGGTTTGTGATTTACTAACAGCTGTTGAAACAACTGGTGTTTCAACCACTGTTGTCATTACAACAGATGTTGTAACATCTATTGTCTTCTGCTTTTTGACAGGAGGTGATGGTGGTGAGTTTGTTTTTGGTGGTGATGATGGTGGTGGTAAAGCAGTGGTTTTGGTGTGTGTTGAAGTGGTGTGTGTTGAAGTGATAACAGATGTTGAAACCTCTGAAGTACCAGCAGTAGTTGATACAGCAGGAGTTACAACAGCTGTTTGAGTGGAGGTTTTATGCTGATGGCTTTTGGATGGTGGTTTTGGAATATGCTTTGGAATTCTGGATGGGATGGACTAAGGTTTCCTTTTTGGCTTAGGATTTTTAGTATCCTTTGACCCAGAACAACCCTGCGCATACAGTTCCATGAAAGCTCTTTTCTCCTCATTCCACCTTGAAATATCCTTTGCCATTCTATCCCTTTTTACACTTGCTACTCCTTCATCAAGTGCTTCTTGGGTAGCATCAACCTTTTTACTACCATCTGGCACAAGAATTTTTCTGGTCATGGCATCCCTTTCTGGTTCAATGTAAAGACCATCATCTATTCCCTTCTTCTTCCACTCCTGGATTTTCTCCCCCTTTTTGGCATTATCTAGGGGAAGTTGATCAATGAAGAGTACTGTTGGAGGAGCAGTGCCAGTGGTTTCCAATAAATGGGCCTTGATTGCCTTAATATCTGCTTGAGTGTTCTTGTACCTAGACTCCATTATGTTTCTCAGCTTTTGGACATGTAGTTCATGTTGCTGATCAGCCATTTCTTTTTGTTGTTGGAGAAAAGGTTGGAAAAGGTTCCAGAGCTCATTTGTAGCAGATGCTTGTGGTGGAGCAGATGCTTGAGCTGGAACAACAGTGGATTGCATCTTTTGTATTTTCAACACCTGTTGTGGCATGTTTTTAATATCTACAACAGATGTATCCAATTTGTCAACTCGTTCTGTCAAATCCTGATATTTTAAATCATCACCCAATTTAATGGGATCATCTGATTTCCCACTAACAGTGGTTTTATCAGTGGTTGTGGTAGGGAGTGTACTCCAAACACTAACCACTGATGCCCCTTTTTCTTGGTACTGGGGTCTTCTTCCTTCAACACTTGACAACCTTTTGATGTTGCCAGTGGGAAAAATAAATCCACTGGTGGTTGGCAGAGGTGCTATGTAAGGAATTGCCTCCAAGGAAGTCTTATTAATGTAACCACTGTCCAACTGTAAACCAGTGGGTTCAACAGTTGTAGTGGCTGCTTCACTTGGATTACCGCCAAGAGTTACTTGTAACTCAAGGGGTGTAACCTCCTCAGGTTGTGTTGGTGGGTTAGCAAGGATTCATACAACAGACCCAATCATTTGTTGAGGTGTATTCTCATTAATAGGTGATTGAGAAGGACTGGTTAGTGCCTGGTTCAAATCAATTGCATCTAACAGAAGTTTAGTGGGTGTGGGAATTGTGGATGTGATGTTTGGTGTAGAAAGAGGATTTGCCCCGGGAATTGAGCTGTGGATGATCGAAACAAATGCTTCCAGAGCATCATGATGTGGTGTCCCAATTTGTACAACCTGTTCTTTTTGTGAAGAAGCAGGAGGGGTTTCGGCTATGGGTTGAGATATTTGTACCAACTGCTGTGAGGAAGTAGCAGCAGTGGTTTCTTGTGACTTTTGTGTTGTCACTGGCAGTAACTCTGGTATCTCATCCTCCAGAGATGCCTTTTTGATGGGTTTGGGGGGTTTTTGTGTTTTTCTTTTTGTTGGCTTTTTGGTGATTTTAGGTGTGGGTTTCAAAGTAGTTGTTGTGTCACTTTGATCACCTTGAGCAGTGGGCTCAGCAACAGATACCTGAGGAGCAATGGTAGCTGCTAAAAGCTGCTCAGGCACCTCTGCTTGTGTTTTGCAAGGTGCTAACATTCTAGTAAAAGTTTCAGTAGTTAAGCTGTTCATTTGAAAACATTCACCTTGGTTTATTGCAGCAATATCATCCTTACTGAATTTCTTTTCAAAATAATAGCTTAAAAACCTTGGAAACAGTAAGAATGATTTTGTTTCAACATTGTTAACCAAATCATTAAAGATTTCTCGAGAAAAAATAAAATTTTCTTCTTGAAGAATAGCATATCCCAGATTTTGAATCTTTAATGGTATTTCATTAAAAGAAGTGGTTTTGTTTGAAACACAAATTAGGAGGGTATGGAATAAAAACCTTGTTGCAGAAGGAAAGAAACCTTTTTATAAGGTAGCTTTCTTCATCATTGTGTCTGCATACCCTCTCTCAATGAAGTCAATTTTTAACTCGTTTTTAGGGAAAGAAGTTTTACCTTGCTGATCCTCGAGTTTAAAGACTTCTGATATAGATTGTGGCGTGATTTGAACAGCTTTAACCTTTAAAGAGGAGTTAATGGCTACCACAGTTTCACCTTGTTTGTCAAGGGTTACG
This sequence comes from Helianthus tuberosus, assembly GCA_030545235.1. NCBI lineage: Eukaryota > Viridiplantae > Streptophyta > Magnoliopsida > Asterales > Asteraceae > Helianthus > Helianthus tuberosus. The sequence continues at coordinate 25,249 of JARYGA010060900.1, forward strand.
TTTTTCCAAAACTCTCGTTGGGTTGCTAAGTAAATTGGTGCATCGGCTATTAACAAAGTTTTGTACTTTGATTTAGCTATTTTGGAGATGATGGAGTCGAAAGCATCCGTGGTTCCGGGTTTTGTGAGAAGACCCAGAAGATTGTGAGATGGTTTGTATATAATTTCAGTGATAATGATCTTTTGAGAGGCCGCTTTCGACGATGATTTGGAGGTAGGTTTTGCAGATGGCTTCGATTTTGTCATTATGAGATGATGATCGAAGAAATTTGTGAAGAAATAAGATGGAAAAACTGTTTTGAGAAGAGAATTTTTGAGAATTCAATTCGACAGTAAAACCCTGTTTTTGATGTGAAGTGGGGGTTTTATAGATGAAAAAGTGAAGGCTGACGTGGCAGCGGTTACAAAAGTATTGACCATTATGTACTGCCCACATGCCAAACTCTGAAGAAATGAAGGACAGTACTTTTATGAAAGTTACTGATGAAGGCAGTGGTTACAACGGTATAATGAAAGCAGTGGATGATTTTTACTATCAGTGGATAAGACACTGCTTTTGAACAACAGAGTTTATCAAGGAAATAAGTGGACAGAGGATGACTTTCAGCAGTGGACAGACTTTGAAGTAGAGCAGACTTTTGAACAATCAGTGGTTATGGCAGACTTTTAAGGATTTTAATGAAAATTTCATTTTTAGCTATTTTTAAGGATGAATTTTTGATTTTCTGAAAACATTTTAATGCTTTTATTCACAGAAAAACAAGATTTTGCTTGTTATTCTATGTTTAGCATGCCAATTCTAGAGACCAAGCTTTCAAAGGTAGCAGTATCTAATGCTTTTGTGAGCACATCTGCCAGCTGGTCTTTAGTTGGAACATGATGCAGAGAAATCAAACCTTTTTCATAGCAATCCCTCACAAAGTGATGTCTGATGTCGATATGTTTGGTGGTTGAATGGGAAACTGGATTTTTGATAATATTTTCTGCTGCCTGGCTATCCAACATGAGTGGTGTCTTTAAGGCAGTGATACCAAAATCCAGCAGCTGATTTTGAAGCCATAGGAGTTGGGCTGTACAGCTTGCAGCAGCAATGTATTCAGCTTCAGCAGTGGATGTTGAAACAGCTGCTTGCTTTTTGCTTTGCCATGAAACTAAGCAATCACCTAGAAACTGGCACCCTCCTGATGTGGACTTCCTTGTGGTGTTACATCCAGCAAAGTCACTGTCTGAAAATCCAGAAAGCTTGATATTCCCATTAGCTGGATACCAGATACCAAGTGTGGGAGCACTTTTTATGTATCTGAATATCCTTTTTACAACAATAAGATTGGATTTTCTAGGGGCTGATTGACTTCTTGCACAAACACATGTTGCAAACATGATGTCTGGCCTAGATGCAGTTAGGTACAATAAAGACCCAATTATGCTTCTATATAGAGTTTGGTCAATCAGCTCATCCTTTTCATCAGACATGACAAGCTTATTTGTTGCCATGGGTGTGCTGCATGGTTTACAATCATTCATATCAAATTTTTTTAAAAGTTCTTTTGCATATTTGCTTTGATGAATGAAAGTACCATTTTGCATTTGCTAAACTTGGAGACCAAGAAAGCATTGCAGCTCACCCATTGCACTCATTTCAAACTCAGCTGTCATGAGTTCCCTAAACTCTTCACACATTTTGTTGCATGTGCTTCCAAAAATAATGTCATCCACATAAATTTGGACAATCATTAAATCCTTTCTTCTCCATTTTAGAAACAGTGTTTTATCAATGGTACCTCTTTTGAAACCATTTGAGAGAAGAAAGGTGGAAAGAGTTTCATACCAAGCCCTTGGTGCTTGTTTCAGGCCATACAGGGCTTTGTTCAGCCTGTAGACATGATCTGGATAAAATGGATCCTCAAAACCTGGAGGTTGACATACATACACCTCTTCTTGAATTGTACCATAGAGGAAAGCACTTTTGATATCCATTTGGAACACCTTCATGTTGTGGTTGACAGCAAAGGCCAGAAACAGTCTTATAGCTTCCAATCTTGCTACAGGGGCAAAAGTTTCATCATAGTCAATCCCCTCTTCCTGTCTGCAACCTTGAACCACAAGCCTGGCTTTATTCTTGACAACAATACCCCTGTCATCAGTTTTGTTCTTGAAGACCCACTTTGTGCCAATGGGACTAACCTCTTCTGGCAGTGGTACAAGCTCCCATACTTGTTGTCTTTTAAACTGTTGGAGCTCCTCTTGCATGGCTTCTACCCAGCTTTTGTCTTTCAGTGCCTCTTGGTACTTGACTGGCTGATGGAGTGATAGAAAACCAGCAAAAAGACAAATGTTTTGGGTTTGGCTTCTTGTGAGCACCCCTTCATTTATGTTGCCAATGATTTGATCAGGTGGATGAGATCTCAAGAAGATTAGATCTCCTTGGTATGGTATGATGGCATTTGTTGGTGAAGGCTGCAAATGTGTATCATCTGAGCTAACCACTGCTGGGGACTTTGATGATCCAGCAGTGGCTTCAAAAGGTGGTGGAATGGGCGGTAATGAAGTGGACACAAGCTGACTTTTATCCACTGTTTGGGGACTTTTGTCAGCAGTGTTTGAGGATGTGGAAGAAGTGGTTGATGGGCTACTTTGGTCAACAACTGTTGAGGTAGCAGTGGTTGAGCTTTGACAGCTGTTTTGAACATCTGATGCTCTTCCCATTTTAGCAGACCTTTGAGGGATAATGATTTCATACCCATAGTCTGGTGTTGAATCCTCTGATGGACCTGCACTGTTAGCCTTGACAACAGTATTTTCAAAAGTAAATTTATCAAGATCAAACAGATCTGCAGGATTTGCTGGAATTTTCATTGATGAAAGTTCATTGAACTTTACATTCAAAGTCTCCTCCACTGCCTTGGTCCGTGTATTAAACACTTTGTAGGCCTTGGCAGTGGTTGAGTATCCCAAATGATAACCACAATCAATTTTAGCTGCAAATTTTGAAATGGAATCTTTTAAGTTCAAAATAAAGCTTGGGCAGCCAAACACCTTGAAGTATGAGATCAGTGGTTTGATTTTATACAGAATTTCATAAGCAGTCTTTTTGTGCCTGGGGTTTATTAAAACTCTGTTCTGGACATAGCAAGCAGTGTTTACTGCTTCTGCCCAGAAAGTTAATGGCAAACCTGAATCAGCAAGCATGGTTCTGGCAGCCTCAATCAAAGTTCTGTTCTTTCTTTCAACTACCCCATTTTGCTCTGGTGTTCTAGGGATGCTGTACTGCCTTACAATCCCCTTCTTCACACAGAAGGCATCCAACTCCTTATTTTTAAATTCTGTACCATTGTCACTCCTGAAGACTTTTACTGGAAGATCAAATTGCTTTTCAACCTGTGTCACAAAGTCTTGCAAAATGCCTGTAGTCTCATCTTTTGAGTGTAAAAAGAAAGTCTATGTAAACCTAGAGAAGTCATCAACAATAACCAAACAATATCTCTTCTTTTTGAGACTCATGACTTGAACTGGGCCAAACAAATCCATGTGCAGCATTTGCATACACTGGGTTGTTTTGGACTCTTCAATGGACTTATAAGAACTTTTATGTTGTTTTCCTTTTAAACAGGAAATGCAATGTTCAGGACATGAAAACAATTTTTGTGGTAGGCCTCTTACCAAACCATTTTTTGAAATTTCAGTGATTGTCTTAAGATTTGTGTGCCCCAGCCTTCTGTGCCAAAGTTCTGTCTCTTTGTTAGAGGCAGTTGAGAACAGACCGGCATCAGCTCTGGGACACTCTTTTGACATATCAACAACATAAACATTGCCACTTCTTTGAGCAACAAGTTTTGTTTGACCAGTTTTTATTATTGCTTCAATCTTTTTGACCATTTGTGGTCCAACAATCCTACAACACTCCTTTGTGAAGAATGACCCATACCCCTTGTCACTCATTTGTGAAACACTCAGAAGGTTGAATTTCAGACTGTCTATCAGATTGACATTTTCAAATTTTACATTTCCAGATTGTACTGTACCAGACCCCAGAACTTTCCCTTTACTGTTATTCCCAAAGGATATATCACCCCCTCCATGAATTTTGAAATCTTTAAGTAGGGCTTTACATCCAGTCATGTGCCTGGAGCCTCCACTATCAACATACCAAAGGCTATCTAAACAGGCAGAAGCTCCCTGCACATGAAGTAAAAGGATTAGTTCATTAGGGTTTCCAAAGCCAATAAGGCTTTGGATGGGGTCTCAACAGTGTCTGGGATGGATGCACATTGATGGACAGTGGTTAAGTCAGGGGTTTGGACAGTTTTTAGTACTGTTTCTTGCTAACCACTGTTGGGGGTCTTGACCAATCACCTGTTGGTATCCAAAAGGATGCCTGTTCACTTTAGGTTTAGAGGGCCTTTTGTAGGCCTCATAAACGTGTGGAATCCTTTGGTAAGACTGTTTTTCCTTGCCTTTTCTGAACTGATTGGCAGGGGGTGCATCAGTAACCTGAACATCTCTTTTGACAGATGTTTGGTTCAGCTATTTTGTGACAGCTGTTTGAACTGGCACAAACAGTGGTTGGTTCTTGGTGAATTTGACAGATGATGTTAATGGACTCAAGGATGTTTTAGCAATGTACTCATTCTTTTTCACATCAAAGTTTTTGAGATACACACATGCTTGAGTTTTGTGGTTTGTTTTACCACAAACAATGCAGCTTTCAGCTGGAACAATGACACTTGTTTTGTTCAAATCATAAGCTTTTAAATGGAAACAGTCTTTTGTTAGATGATTCCTTTTCTCACAGAATTCACAAAACATGTTATTGATCTTTTCTTTCTTCTTTCTCTTTTCGGACTCCTTTACAGCAGAGGTTTTAACCTCTGTTGGGATGTCCTTGAGAGGAATGACTTTAGCTTTTGGAGCTTTGACACCATCAGTTGATGTAAAGTCCATGGGCTTGAAATTTTCAAGAATATCACACTCATCAGACCATTTTGGTTTAAACTGATAATTTTCAAGCTCCTCAAAAGTAGAGGATCCCATTGGTCTGTCAAGTGTGATTTTGTTACCAAGTTTATCAGTGATTTTCACTTCTTGGCCATTCTTGTTTGTGGGGATGAACTCAGTTGTTACATCAGTGGTTTGGACAGATTTTTCAAAAGCAGTGTTTTCATCATCATGTTTTCTATAACCAACACCAAATTTTACATTGCTTTTAATCTGTTTTACAACCATAACCTCATACCCTTTGCATGATTCCACCCATTTTTCACAGATGATCTGGGTGGACTCCAACTCCTTTTTGCAAACTTGGTATTTTTCTACCATAGTTTGGAGTTGAGTTTTGGTTTTGCTTTGCTCTTCTTTAAGACTGCTGATCTCTTTCTCTTTTTCAGTCAATTTGTTTTTAAGTTCTTTTAAAGAACTTTCAAATTTGACTTCATCAGTTAAGATTTTATTTCGAAGGTTTTCATTTACCTCTTTGATGTTAGCAAAAGCAATAATGCAATTGTCAGAACACAGTTTTTCAAGAACTTGAGGAGATACCTTGGCAGCAGCCATCATTGCACAATCACATTGATGATTTTCTTCATCATCAGCTCTTACTTCCTTCTCACCTGCTATCTTTTCTTCCTCTTCTTCTTTGGCCTCTTTAGACCATGGGTCTGTCAGTGGTTCAATCAGGGTTTCTGAATTTTCTCCCAGCAGCAATTCACCAGCAACTGCATTAACAACTGCTTCAGTCACCTCATCCACTGTTTCATCACTTAGCTGTTCACCTTCAGTTTCAATCCCCTCTGGTATTGACTCTAATTCCATCAAACAAAATTAATCATTAGAAGGTTCAATAGAAGCATAGAGTGCAAAATTTTCATCACCAAGCTCATCAGGCATGCTGCTCCAGTCAACAAAGCCTTGAGTGAAAAAGCTTTGCTGATCTGGTTGTACCACTGCTGGAGCAGCTGTTTGAGGTGCAACAGGTTGCACTTGTGCCTGGGGGACAGGGGTTTGAACATATTGAATCTGTGGAACAGTGGATTGGACATAATGCACAGGCACAGAGGCAGCAGCATAATGAGCAGTGTTAACATGAGCTGCAGGGGTATATTGGGTATAGTACACAGGCTTTGATTTTGAGGTCTAGGATTTGAGCTAGGATGAGTGATTATAGGACCAGTAGTTTGACTCCTGCATTCCCTTGCTAAATGACCTAGCCTATTGCACTTATAACACTTGATTTTCGATTTATCCAACCCAACCCTTAGATTCCCATGTAACCCTGGGAACTTTCTCCCTGTTCTTTTGTAGAATTTGCTTGTTCTCACACTAAGCAAAGCCAACTGATGCAAAATGTCCATCTCTTTTAAGTCAGTGGGATCAAAATGTTGCAAATCATTGAGTTCAAAGCACAAATTATCTGACATCTGGTTTTCTGTGTTTGCAGTAAAAGCATAATTTGCAGAGTGAGGATCAGGGTTGGTAAAGTTTCCACCAGCTGTTATATCAATGAAATGATCATAACCCTGTTCCTTACTACTGCTACCAGATTCTTCCTGACCAAGAAGAGCTGTGCTACCGAATGAGTAATCATCAGTAGCTTTTCCAGACTCTTGCAACTTCTTTTTCTGGTTCAACTCCCTTTCATAAGTCAGGAGTCTGCCATGAAGTTGGGCCAGGGTCAGATCTTTGAACTCAACAGAGTTTCTAGTCACAAATGCAATTGTGTCCCATTTATCAGGTAGCGATCTAAGAAACCTGCTATTTTGGGTTGATTTTGGAAATTCAACCTTAACAAGCCTTAGCTCACTGATGAGACAACTAAAACGTTCAAACTGTTGGGTCAATGTTTCACCCTTAATGTGACAGAAGGTTTCATACTGTTGATTCAGAATTTCCCTATTGTTTTCAATAACTTATTCGGTTCCCCCAAACTATTCCTTCAATGCATCCTATAGCTCTTTGGCACTGTTACAATGTAACAATCCAGCATAGATCTCATTTGGTAATGCAGATGCTATGATGCTAAATGCTTTGGCATCGAGTTCGAACTTTTGAAAATCAGTTTCAGTATAGTTTTCATAAGGTTTTGGTACGAACTTCTTTGGATCCTCAGCACTTGGCACCATAGGAACATGGGGACCAAAAACAACAGACCTCCAACATCCAGTGTTCTGTTGAGCAAGGATGTGACCCATCCTTCGCTCCCAGATGTTGTATTCATTTCTTTTAAGCATTGGTGGTTTAAAAAGTGAGCCAATGTTATTCTTATCATCTTGAGATTGTGACGTCATCCTGGTTGTTTTACAGACACTGATTAATCAACTTTAATGGTGATTAGACCTTGCTCTGTTTTTCAACACAAACGAACAAACTATCAATATCAACGATTTTGAGCTGAACTATTTATGTCAAAATGATTGTTAAATCAAATTTGACTGTCCTCGCTCTGATACCAATTGTTGGATCTGAGTTTGGTTTTGATTGTATTTTACGTTTGAAATTAAGATGAAATTAAGATGAAATTGAATGAGTTGTGCAGCGGAATTAAGATGGAAACAAACTTTACATACAATCAAACGAGAGTAATGCTTTGATCAAACATTTTTCACAATGAACCGAAAGATTGAATTTATTTCAATTACGATTACAATTGCAATGATTGAATACAAACTCCCCCTCAGCCAGAGCTCAGTGTTTGTTCGTGCAGAGAAGACGATTGTTGCAAAGAGCTAATAGAACAGTACAGAGCACTGTTCTATTTATAGGCACTAGCAAACCACTGAGCATCTAAGCTGACGTCACCATGAAAGTGACATCTAACCTCCTAACAAACTCTAACCTCTGATCAATACAAACACTGCTATACTAACTACTGCTATTATATTTCATTACATAAAAGACACTTAAATAACTGCTGCGTCCTTCCACTACTGTGAACCCGGCAGTGCTTGTCTGGATCAGCAGTACTTGACTCAAGGCAGTAGATTGAGCAGCAGAGCTTTAGTCTTCCATCAGGCCTTTACTTGAGCAGCATTTTGACGGTCAGTAGTTTGTACGATCAGTAGATAGGAGGTCAGCAGATGTTGAAACCACTTTCAAGGGGAGAGACTTGTATGTAACATCTGCTTATTCTGGATCCACTGCTCTGACCCAGTTTTGGCTTTAATTATCTGTTCCTCTGGTAGGGTTCAATCCCAACAGATACAATCCTAAAGGGTCAGATTATTGAAAGATAAGTAATTAAGTTATTAATGCATAATGTGGTAGGCCACTCTTTTGAAGGTGACGTTACCCTCGGCTAAGAAGTCTGAGTCAGCAGGGATACAGTCCTAAGTAGTCGGGTTAAAGTTTTAATAGTAGCTTACATATGAGGGGATCAAAGAGTTTAGACCACCGCCATCCAATACCGGTGGGTATTGAAGGAGGTCCTACTAAATTTGACCCAGGTCCTTGAAGGATCTATACACTGAACAAGGCAAGACTCTTACCAAACCGTTCCCTTAACCCCCGACCAGGTAGCCAACATATCTCCATATAGACCGTGGAGATATGAATGGTGAAAATCTTTTATTTTATATAGACAGTAAAATAATGCCAAGACACCACGGACAAACGATAAGGAAGAATCACCTTCAACATAAGAAACTAGTTATTAAAGTCATTAATACATAACCAAATAAAAAGTGTGAAAATATTAAAAATAAAAAGTATTACACTAGACACTTGTCTTCACTAAGTGATGTAAGAGACTTAGGCAAACATGACCTTTGATTGTCAAGAACTCTTACAATCAATATTGGATCCCGAGACGACTCACACACTCTATGATGGATGATGGATGATGGATGATGGTGGTGGATGATGGTGTTGTGATGGTGGTGGGTGGTGGGTGAAGTGTGAGAGAGGTGGTGTGCCAAGGGATGATTTGCAAATGAGCCAAGCACCCCTATTTATAGCCTGAACAGCAGCTCGGGCACGACCCTGTGTCCGTTGGGCACGCCCCCGTGTTCACTGAGCACGGGGCGTGTTCAGCCTTCTGTTCTCTTGTTTTTGCTTGGGAAGATGTTGTCGGGGGGTCGGGCATGCCACGTTTGTTCCTTTTCTTGTATGCATGTTAGATTTAGCTGCCTTTTTGCTTCTTTTGTTCATATGAGCTCATTTAATCCTGAAAATACAAAAAGGAAGACAAAAACACACTTTTGCCTCACTTATATTTTTTAAATGGTTATTGAATAGTACATAACATTTTGTTGATCATAACTACCTCAAAAAACTTATTTCAACTTTTAGTTTTACGGATTACAAAGAACGTTAGAGCATGGCAAAAACTGACCTTGGTATAAGACAAACCATGGGTCCCTCATTATTTGTGACATACCCGCACCACCAAATGGTCCAAATCATGCACACCCTCATGCATGGTTGCACTTCACCTCGACAACACCCTCTCATGATTTGGGTTTGTGTGGTAAAGGGACGCTCGGTAATAACACATAGGGTCCTAAC
>JARYGA010060900.1:34942-64692 GCA_030545235.1 Helianthus tuberosus
GGACCCGACTAAATTTAAGTACAGCTTATCATCCCCAAACAGATGGACAAAGTGAAAGGACGATCCAAACCCTAGAAGACATGCTCAGGGCATGTGTGATAGATTTTGGTGGAAACTGGGATGACCACCTACCCTTAATTGAATTCTCCTATAACAATAGTTATCATGCAAGCATCGAAGCTGCCCCATTCGAAGCACTGTATGGACGAAAATGCAGAACTCCAGTTTGTTGGGCAGAAATAGGAGAAAGTCAATTATCAGGTCCCGAAATTGTACAAGAAACCACCGACAAGATCACTCAAATCAAAGAAAGACTGAAAACGGCTCGAGATCGCCAGAAGAGTTATGCAGACAATAGACGCAAGCCGCTAGAATTTCAAGTTGGAGATAAGGTACTCTTGAAAGTTTCTCCTTGGAAAGGAGTAGTGCGATTCAGGAAGAAGGGAAAGCTAAGTCCAAGGTACGTAGGACCATTCCCAGTAATCTAGCGGATAGGACCGGTTGCCTATCATTTACAACTACCAGAAGAGCTAGCTGGGGTACATGACGTATTTCATGTATCCAACCGCAAGAAATTTTTATCTGACGAATCCCTGGTAGTACCTCTTCCAGACATAGAGGTAAATGAAAAATTAAAGTTCATAGAGAAACCTCTTCAGATAGAAGACGGAAAGATTAAATTCCTCAAGCATAAAAGATTGGTACTGGTTAAGGTCAAATGGGATTCAAAAAGAGGACCGGAATACACCTGGGAGCTGGAAGCGGAGATGAAGCGAAAGTATCCTCGCTTATTTCAATAAATCTCGAGGACGAGATTTAAATAAGGTGGGGATGATGTAAGGACTTGCAAAAATGTCCCAAATCAACCCGTAAGTAAAAACCCGGACCCCTGAAAGCTTAACGTGCATGAAAAACTAAGAAAACAAGATTTTTGGGTTTCACGCGGGCCACGTAAGAGTAAGCCTAGGCTTACGCGGGCCGCGAAAACTCATAAAATCTCCGGATCAGCATGCTAGGCCACGTGGCAGCCATGTGGCAGACCTAGGTGTGACACAGATGCCCTAGTCTACGAATAGGTGGCCCTCGCGGGCCGCGTAAGTTTAAGAAAGGGTTTACGCGGGCCCCGTAAAACCCATTTTTCAGCTATAAAAGGGTTGGATATGAGCAGTTCATCTGTGTTCGAGTTCAATCAAAAACGAAAGTATACTGCTCAAAATCATAATTTCCATTAGAGAGACGCTGCTACGATACAGGGTATTAACTCGATCACTGCTACGATATAATGTCCAATCGAATGAAACCAATCTGATGGATGTTTAAGTGCTGCCCAAATTAGGGCTATACTTTGTCATTCGTCGTGAGGGTTTCGATCTCGTGAGCTTATCGTAAATGTTGTATTAAGTTACTGACCTAGTTTCGTGTGCAATGTTGTTTCAACTAGGTTATCAGGCTTATCAGTAGGCTAAACTCTGCCCCAATTAAACTTGTAATGTAAGTCATTCTCTTTTTATCAAATTGTTTCCAAAACACTATTTATTTTCAAAGTTATAATTACAGGGATTAAGTCTTTGTAATCTTCAATTACTGCGGGTATGTGGGGTTTTGTATACATTACTTGATACCCGTCACCATTGGACAACGAGTTAGCCAATGGGTGATCTGACCATAGTCACAGATACAGTCGAGTGACAAATACCAATTTGGGGTAATTGGTTGATAGAAATAATGTAATCACCGTTAATACTGTATATTATAACAATGTGTCGTTTTGTGCAACTTGAGTGACTCGCCAGTATTTCCCTGCTGATAAAACCTTTCTAAAACATGTTTCAGGTGATCTGCTGTGATCCAGGAAAAGTGACGTGTAGCACTGCATGCTTGAAGAAGTGGCTCAATAAAATAAAGAAACATGTTTTTGTAAAAACATGGATTTCCCAGTGAAATCACCTTTATTGTAAATTATGGATGATATTCCCAATTTGTGAAATAAAATAAGTTGGGCATTTTTAAGTTTTAAAAGATCCTGTTAAAATTCCACTGCCAACATATTAATTACCATGGGTTTCTGTCCCGCGGCTCCTGGAACGGGTAAAACCGGGCCGGGGGCCGTGACAGAAGGCCCAGGTGGCCAACAAGGATAAGGACTTACATGCCAAGGATGTGGAGATTGTGGAGTTGAAGCGTCGATTGCATGAGCAAACAGACAAGAATGAGTCCTTGGAGATTGATCTTGAGGCTGAGAGGGTGAAAGCTGCTACTGCCGAGGAGGCCAAACAGAGGGCCGAAGAGGCGCGAGATATTAGCACTTCCGCCCTTAACGTAGCTCAGAACAATTACGCCGAAGCTCAAGGAATCTTGGAAACGCTGGTCTCCGACTCTGAATGGATGCATAATAGAGGGGTAGCTCTGGTAAGGTTCCCTTCTCCTAAGTTAGGCTTTATTTTTTATTGTCTTGTTCTCATCTGTTGCCTTTTTTGTAGATGGCTAACTCTATACTGAATGCCTCTGAGATGGATGCGGCTGTTGCCGCGCTCATAGATGCCTCATGTGCGGTTGGACATCGTGGAGGCTATCTAGAATGTGCTCATCATGTTGAGGAGGCCTTTGGACAAGAGTTCGTAATCAGTCATTGCTCGGTGACGGATCAGGCTGATGCTGTGTTAGCCCGCGCTGAAGAAGTTTATGACCATCTTTCTCTGCCTGTTATGGATTTGGTCACCGAAACGCTAAAACATGACGATTGGTGCACGCGGCTGAAGACTATCCTAGACCCTCCATAGACTGTAGAGTTAACGGATGAGGAAGAAACAGCCGGTGGAGATGGCGATGGTGATGGAGATGGCGAAGGTGGTGGTAACGAATAGATAGTGTTTGTAGGCTGATGACTTTTACTTTTTGTTTTTGACTTATGTAATCATTGCGCGGCTTCACTTTTTGGAATGTGACATTTACGATGTTTTGCTACTTTTTATGTAATCATTGCGCGGGTGCGCTTTTTGGACTATGACATTATGTTTGCTTTCTATTTGTCATGTTACAATTATTGCATTGTTGTTAGAAACTTTGGTTAAATTAGCTCTAATAAATGTAAGTGTGGCTCGTGTATGAGTGTTACTGCCAGGTCTCGCGCTATGACTGCGGATGACCTTGGAGGCATAACTCAAGAGCTCGTAATTTACTGAAGTGTTTTCGTGCTAATCAAAAGTTTAACATGCATTTGTAACGTAGAAGTCATAATGATAAAAACATAAGGCATAGTCAATACTTTCATTCAGTAGCTTAGAAACAGGCGCGCGACCAACTTACATCATCGAAATAGAAAAAAGGGGCGTATAGCCGACATAGGTAATTAAAAAGGCGCGTGGCCAACATAAGTAGATAAAAGGGGCGCATGGCCAAGTGTGTTCACATGTAGCATTTGAGCAATTGTTGCGCGTCCCACGTGCGCTGGATGATGTGTCCATCCAGGGTGCGCAGCTTGTATGCCCCTTTTCCTAGCACTTCGTGTATTAAGTACGGGCCTTCCCACTTAGGTGCTAGTTTACCGGGGCGTTCAGCATTGGAGGCTTCAATGTCTCTGAAGACGTATTCTCCTGGAGTGTAGGTACAGATGCGCATTCTTGCATTGTAGTACCTCTCCAACTGTGTCTTATACTTGGCCTCTTTTATTCGCGCTATTTCGTGCCTCGCTTCTAGCAGGTCCAAGTCTAGACGACGCTCCACCTCGTTATCAATTTTGTTGACCGCTGACAAGTGTTGGGATTGAACCCTACCAGAGGAATAGATAATTAAAGCCAAAACTGGATCAGAGCAGTGGATCCAGAATAAGCAGATGTTACATACAAGTCTCTCCCCTTGAAAGTGATTTCAACATCTGTTGACCTCCTATCTACTGATCATGCAAACTGCTGACCCACAACTGCTGTTCAAGTAAAGACCTGATGAAAGACTAAAGCCCTGCTGTTCAATCTACTGCCTTGGTTCAAGCACTGCTGATCCGGACAAGTACTACTGGGTTCACAGCAGTGGAGGGATGCAGCAGTTGTTTATTCTGTCTTTATGTAATGTAATGTATTAAGCAGTTGTAACACCCGAAAATTTTAAAACAAAAATGTAACAACCCTCATTAAAAATTATTATTTCTTATGACTTATAGTCCAATAGGAAACCCTAATTAAGACACCCAATTGATTCTGCACAAACACTAGAATTTTCAGAATTTTTAGAATCAGGATTAGGGCCCCTAAAACTCAGGGGGGGGGGGGGTAATTCCTACTTGAAAATTATCCTAATAACTTGCTGTCGAAGTTAAAATTTTAGGAAGTGTCGACTCAGCTAGGCTAGTCCCACGCGTGGCAACCCTATAGTGTTTAGGTAACCCTTACGGACCGTAAGGGTTATTTGTTACGGTCCGTAAGGGGTGGCAAAATTCGACTATAAATAGAGGACTTTGGCAATCGATTTTGGGCACAAAAACGACGATCAAACTCCAAAATTACGCTGAGTTATCGTCCGATTACTACCAAAAACACTAATTAGTATAGCGGGGTGCTGCCACAAACGGGGTATTAACTCAATCGCTGCTACGATTCAATGTCCGATCGATTGGAACTATCCGATAGATGTTTAAGTGCTGCTCAAATTGGGTTTATACTTTGTCATTCATCGTGATTTCGACTTGAATGTTTGAGTGTTGTTCGAAATCGGACTATACTCTGTCATTCGTTGTGAATCCGCTGAATGTTTAAGTATCGCACTTTGTCATTTGTTGTGAGGGTTTGATCTCGTGAGTTATCGTAAAAGCTGTATTAGTTAATTACCTAGTTTGTGTGCAAATTAGGTTAAGAGGATAATCATTAGGCTAAACTCTGCCCGTATAAATCTACAATTGAAAACAAGGTAGCATCACTTGGGAAATTTTAAGGTACGGATAGACTCCTTTCTTTCGATTTACGTCGTTTGGATATAAGTATATCATTCCTGATTTTAAATTCCGTATTAAGATTAAGTTATGAAATAAGTTATAAGTTCCGTACGGATAGACTCCTTTCTTTCGATTTACGTCGTTATTCCTGAATTTTAAATTCCGTATTAAGATTAAGTTATGAAATAAGTTATAAGTTCCGTACGGGTAGAATCCTTTCTTTCGATTTATGTCGTTTTGATACAAGTACATCATTCCTGATTTTAAGTTCCGTATTAAGATTAAGTTATGAAATAAGTTATAAATTCCGTACGGATAGAATCCTTTCTTTCGATTTATGTCAGTTGGGTACGTATAGAATCCTTTCTTTCGATTTATGTCCGTTGGGTACGGATAGACTCCTTTCTTTCGATTTATGTCGTTTTGATACAAGTATATCATTTCTGATTTTAAATTCCGTATTAAGATTTAGTTATGAAATATGTGTTGGAAGTTACAAACGTTTTGAAAAAGGTTTTGTTTTACATCAGTTATTTAGAAAATGGTTTATGAAAAATATTCTTTTCATATTTACAAGTATACATGTTTGTGAGTTATTTGTTTATAAATTTACAAATCAAATTTCATACTCTAGTGGTTCCTTATTAACGAGTCAAGGTTTTATCTTGTTTCGTTTAATAAACCACATTTTGGGGATGAAATTGTCAAGATAGGATTGATATCCATACCTTGGTGACTGGTTCCACTCTTAGATTTTCAATTCCGCCAAAGATTCATATTTTCAATCAAATTATTATTTACAAGTTACAAGTTAAATATCTTAAAGCTTACAAGTTATAAGTAAATAAATTACAAGTTTAATATTATATACAAGTATTATGTTACTCAAGTCAAATTGTTATAAAACCATTATATTACTATGTTTTTTTAAAACTCCTCACGTTTTTTATTATCGATTCATTTGACAGTCCGTTCGATTTCTATTCTAATCATTTGATTTAGCTTTTATGTCATGCGATAGTTTTCTGTTAAGTTGTACTCATTATCGCATGTTCCAATATATGTTACGTCTTGTTATGATAATAAGTTTTATAAGTTATGTGAATAAGTCCATTTGTACTCTGTTACCCTGAATGTCGCTTCTCGTGGAGTGTCCCACGAGCATGTTGTTGTGGCATCAACATCATGTGCTCCAACCGTGACGGAGAGATCAGTTCACGGCGTCTCTTAAGTACAAGTGTGGTACATATAAGCTATTAGGAGGCGTATGGATTGATCCTAGGATTTAAGTTATAAGGAGATGGATAACGGGTATGCCAACTCGCCATTTCGTGTGATAAGTATGCAGGAGTAGCTACCTGTGTATTGTCACGTTTTAAGTTTGGCTCATGGGTACATCCGTATGATATGATTATGAAATTACGTTACTTGCATCATAAAGTTCCATTCGGAGATCAAATAAAATAGGCTTTTGTTTTCCTCTATCCGCACACTGGGTAAAACTTTTCAAATTTTGCTCAGACGTACGTTTTTGTGTTTTCTTCTTTACGTCAGGTTATCAAGACAATCTGGGACGGAATATGGAGGAGTGCTCGAGTGTTTGGAAAAGACGGTAGAAATAATTGTAAGGGATAAGATATCCTTCATTAAGTTGTAAAGCCTTGTAATACATTTAAGTATAAATGGAATTATGTTTTTGATCTGACTCCGTAAAAGTGACACGTCAGCCCATTCTGGGTTGGGGTGTTACAGCAGTAGTTAGTATAACAGTGTTTGTATAGATCAGGGGTTAGAGTTTGTTAGGAGGTTAGATGTCACTTTCATGGTGACGTCAGCTTAGATGCTCAGTGGTTTGTTAGTGCCTATAAATAGAACAGTGCTCTGTACTGTTCTATTAGCTCTTTGCAACAATCGTCTTCTCTGCACGAACAAACACTGAGCTCTGGCTGAGGGGGAGTTTGTATTAAGCATTGCATTGTAATCGTTGTTGAAATTAAATTCAATCTTTCGGTTCTCTGTGAAAAGTGTTTAATCAAAGCAATACTCTCGTTTGATTGTATGCAAAGTTTGTTTCCATTTTAATTCTGCTGCACAACTCATCCATTTTCATTCTAATTCAAACGCAAAATACAATCAAAACCAAACTCAGATCCAACAATTGGTATCAGAGCTAGGACAGTCAAATTTGATTTAACAATCATTTTGACATAAATAGTTCAGCTCAAAATCGTTGATATCGATAGTTTGTTCGTTTTTGTTGAAAAACAGAGCAAGGTTTAATAACCATTAAAGTTGATTAATCAGTGTCTGTAAAACAACCAGGATGACGTCACAATCTCAAGATGATAAGAATAACATTGGCTCACTTTTTAAACCACCCATGCTTAAACGTAATGAATACAACATCTGGGAGAGAAGGATGGGACACATCCTTGCTCAACAGAACACTGGATGTTGGAGGTCTGTTGTTTTTGGTCCCCATGTTCCTATGGTGCCAAGTGCTGTGGATCCAAAGGAGTTCGTACCAAAACCTTATGAAAACTATACTGAAACTGATTTTCAGAAGTTCGAACTCGATGCCAAAGCATTTATCGTCATAGCATCTGCATTACCAAATGAGATCTATGCTGGACTGTTACATTGTAACAGTGCCAAAGAGCTATGGGATGCATTGAAGGAACAATTTGGGGGAACCGAAGAAGTTATTGAAAACAATAGGGAAATTCCGAATCAGCAGTATGAAACCTTCTGTCACATTAAGGGTGAAACATTGACCCAACAGTTTGAACGTTTTAGTTGTCTCATCAGTGAGCTAAGGCTTGTTAAGGTTGAATTTCCAAAATCAACATAAAATAGCAGGTTTCTTAGATCGCTACCTGATAAATGGGACACAATTGCATTTGTGACTAGAAACTCTGTTGAGTTCAAAGATCTGACTCTGACCCAACTTCATGGTAGACTCCTGACCTATGAAAGGGAGTTGAACCAGAAAAAGAAGTTGCAAGAGTCTGGAAAAGCTACTGATGATTACTCATTCGGTAGTACAGCTCTTCTTGGTCAGGAAGAATCTGGTAGCAGTAGTAAGGAATAGGGTTATGATCATTTCATTGATATAACAGCAGGTGGTAACTTTACCAACCCTGATCCTCACTCTGCAAATTATGCTTTTACTGCAAACACTGAAAACCAGATGTCAGATAATTTGTGCTTTGAACTCAATGATCTGCAACATTTTGATCCCACTGACTTAGAGGAGATGGACATTTTGCATCAGTTGGCTTTGCTTAGTGTGAGAACAAGCAAATTCTACAAAAGAACAGGGAGAAAGTTCCCAGGGTTACATGGGAATCTAAGGGTTGGGTTGGATAAATCGAAAATCAAGTGTTACAAGTGCAATAGGCTAGGTCATTTCGCTAGGGAATGCAGGAGTCAAACTACTGGTCCTATAATCACTCATCCTAGCTCAAACCCTAGACCTCAAAATCAAAGCATTGTGCACTATACCCAATATACCCCTACAGCACATGTTAACACTGCTCATTATGATGCTGCCCCTGTGCCTGTGCATTATGTCCAAACCACTGTTCCACAGATTCAATATGTTCAAACCCCTGTCCCCCAGGCATAAGTGCAACCTGTTGCACCTCAAACAGCTGCTCCAGCAGTGGTACAACCAGATCAGCAAAGCTTTTTCACTCAAGGCTTTGTTGACTGGAGCAGCATGCCTGATGAGCTTGGTGATGAAAATTTTGCACTCTATGCTTCTATTGAACCTTCTAATGATTAATTTTGTTTGATGGCATTAGAGTCAATACCATAGGGGATTGAAACTGAAGGTGAACAGCTAAGTGATGAAACAGTGGATGAGGTGACTGAAGCAGTTGTTAATGCAGTTGCTGGTGAATTGCTGCTGGGAGAAAATTCAGAAACCCTGATTGAACCACTGACAGACCATGGTCCAAAGAGGACAAAGAAGAAGAGGAAGAAAAGAGAGCAGGTGAGAAGGAAGTAAGAGCTGATGATGAAGAAAATCATCAATGTGATTGTGCAATGATGGCTGCTGCCAAGGTATCTCCTCAAGTTCTTGAAAAACTGTGTTCTAACAATTGCATTATTGCTTTTGCTAACATCAAAGAGGTAAATGAAAACCTTCGGAATAAAATCTTAACTGATGAAGTCAAATTTGAAAGTTCTTTAAAAGAACTTAAAAACAAATTGACTGAAAAAGAGAAAGAGATCAGCAGTCTTAAAGAAGAGCAAAGCATAACCAAAACTTAACTCCAAACTATGGTAGAAAAATACCAAGTTTGCAAAAAGGAGTTGGAGTCCACCCAGATCACCTGTGAAAAATGGGTGGAATCATGCAAAGGGTATGAGGTTATGCTTGAAAAACAGATTAAAAGCAATGTAAAATTTGGTGTTGGTTATAGAAAACATGATGATGAAAACACTGCTTTTGAAAAATCTGTTCAAACCACTGATGTAACAACTGAGTTCATCCCCACAAACAAGAATGGCCAAGAAGTGAAAATCACTGATAAACTTGGTAACAAAATCACACTTGACAGACCAATGGGATCCTCTACTTTTGAGGAGCTTGAAAATTATCAGTTTAAACCAAAATGGTCTGATGAGTGTGATATTCTTGAAAATTTCAAGCCCATGGACTTTACATCAACTGATGGTGTTAAAGCTCCAAAAGCTAAAGTCATTCCTCTCAAGGACATCCCAACAGAGGTTAAAACCTCTGCTGCAAAGGAGTCCGAAAAGAGAAAGAAGAAAGAAAAGATCAATAACCTGTTTTATGAATTCTGTGAGAAAAGGAATCATCTAACAAAAGACTGTTTCCATTTAAAAGCTTATGATTTGAACAAAACAAGTGTCATTGTTCCAGCTGAAAGCTGCATTGTTTGTGGTAAAACAAACCATAAAACTCAAGCATGTGTGTATCTCAAAAACTTTGATATGAAAAAGAATGAGTACATTGCTAAAATATCCTTGAGTCCATCAACATCATCTGTCAAATTCACCAAGAACCAACCACTATTTGTGCCAGTTCAAACAGCTGTCACAAAACAGCTGAACCAAACATCTGTCAAAAAGGATGTTCAGGTTACTGATGCACCCCCTGCCAATCAGTTCAGAAAAGGCAAGGAAAAACAGTCTTACCAATGGATTCCACATGTTTATGAGGCCTACAAAAGGCCCTCTAAACCTAAAGTGAACAGGCATCCTTTTGGGTACCAACAGGTGATTGGTCAAGACCCCTAACAGTGGTTAGCAAGAAACAGTACTAAAACTGTCCAAACCCCTGACTTTCCACCTTTCTACTTTCAAATGGTTTCAAAAGAGGTACCATTGATAAAACACTGTTTCTAAAATGGAGAGGAAAGGATTTAATGATTGTCCAAATTTATGTGGATGACATTATTTTTGGAAGCACATGCAACAAAATGTGTGAAGAGTTTAGGGAACTCATGACAGCTGAGTTTGAGATGAGTGCAATGGGTGAGCTGCAATGCTTTCTTGGTCTCCAAGTTCAGCAAATGCAAAATGGTACTTTCATTCATCAAAGCAAATATGCAAAAGAACTTTTAAACAAATTTGATATGAATGATTGTAAACCATGCAGCACACCCATGGCAACAAATAAGCTTGTCATGTCTGATGAAAAGGATGAGCTGATTGACCAAACTCTATATAGAAGCATGATTGGGTCTTTATTGTACCTAACTGCATCTAGGCCAGACATCATGTTTGCAACATGTGTTTGTGCAAGAAGTCAATCAGCCCCTAGAAAATCCAATCTTATTGCTGTAAAAAGAATATTCGGATACATAAAAAGTGCTCCCACACTTGGTATCTGGTATCCAGCTAATGGGAATATCAAGCTTTCAGGATTTTCAGACAGTGACTTTGCTGGATGTAACACCACAAGGAAGTCCACTTCAGGAGGGTGCCAGTTTCTAGGTGATTGCTTAGTTTCTTGGCAAAGCAAAAAGCAAGCAGCTGTTTCAACATCCACTACTGAAGCCGAATACATTGCTGCTGCAAGCTGTACAGCCCAACTCCTATGGCTTCAAAACCAGTTGCTGGATTTTGGTATCACTGCCTTAAAGACACCACTCATGTTGGATAGCCAGGCAGCAGAAAATATCATTAAAAATCCAGTTTCCCATTCAACCACCAAACATATCGACATCAGACATCACTTTGTAGGGATTGCTATGAAAAAGGTTTGATTTCTCTGCATCATGTTCCAACTAAAGACCAGCTGGCAGATGTGCTCACAAAAGCATTAGATACTGCCACCTTTGAAAGCTTAGTCTCTAGAATTGGCATGCTAAACATGGAATAACAAGCAAAATCTTGTTTTTCTGTGAATAAAAGCATTAAAATATTTTCAGAAAATCAAAAATCTATCCTTAAAAAAGCTAAAAATGAAATTTTCATTAAAATCCTTAAAAGTCTGCCATAACCACTGATTGTTCAAAAGTCTGCTCTACTTCAAAGTCTGTCCACTGCTGAAACCATCCTCTGACCACTTATTTCCTTGATAAACTCTGTTGTTCAAAAGTAGTGTCTTATCCACTGATATGTTATCCACTGATAGTGACAATCATCCACTGCTTTCATTATACCGTTGTAACCACTGCCTTCATCAGTAACTTTCATAAAAGTACTGTCCTTCATTTCTTCAGAGTTTGGCATGTGGGCAGTACATAGTGGTCAGAACTTTTGTAACCGCTGCCACGTCAGCCTTCACTTTTTCTTCTATAAAACCCTCACTTCACACCAAAACAGGGTTTTACTGTCGAATTGAATTCTCAAAAATTCTTTTCTCAAAGCAGTTTTTCTTCACATTCCTTCACAAATTTCTTCGATGGTCATCTCCAAAATGACAAAATCGAAGCCATCTGCAAAACCCACTTCCAAATCATCGTCGAAAGCGGCCTCTCAAAAGGTCAATACCACTGAAATCCCACACAAACCATCTCACAATCTTCTGGGTCTTCTCACAAAACCCGGCACCACAGAAGCTTTCGACTCCATCATCGCCAAAATGGCTAAATCAAAGTACAAAACTTTGTTAACAGCCGATGCACCAATTTACTTAGCAACCCAACGAGAGTTTTGGAAAAACACAACCCTTGACAAACAAGGTGAAACTGTGGTAGCCATTAACTCCTCCTTAAAGGGTAAAGTTGTTCAAATCATGCCACAATCTATATCAGAAGTCTTTAAACTCGAGGATTAGCAAGGTAAAACTTCTTTCCCTAAAAACGAGTTAAAAATTGACTTCATTGAGAGAGGGTATGCAGACACAATGATGAAGAAAGCTACCTTACAAAAAGGTTTCTTTCCTTCTGCAAAAAGGTTTTTATTCCATACCCTCCTAATGTGTGTTTCAAACAAAACCACTTCTTTTAATGAAATACCATTAAAGATTCAAAATCTGGGATATGCTATTCTTCACGAAGAAAATTTTAATTTTTCTCGGGAAATCTTTAATGATTTGGTTAACAATGTTGCAACAAAATCATTCTTACTGTTTCCAAGGTTTTTAAGCTATTATTTTGAAAAGAAATTCAGTAAGGATGATATTGCTCCAATAAACCAAGGTGAATATTTTCAAATGAACAGCTTAACTGCTGAAACTTTTACAAGAATGTTAACACCTTGCAAAACACAAGCAGAGATGCCTGAGCAGAATTTAGCAGCTACCACTGCTCCTCAGGTATCTGCTGCTGAGCCCACTGCTCAAGGTGATCAAAGTAACAGCACAACTGCTTTGAAACCCACACCTAAAATCACCAAAAAGCCACAGAAAAAGAAAAATCAAAAACCCCCCAAACCAATCAAAAAGGCAACTCTGGAGGATGAGATACCAGAGCAAATGCCTGTGACAACACAAAAGTCACAAGAAACCACTGCTGCTTCTTCCTCACAGCAGTTGGTACAAATATCTCAACCCATAACCAAAACTCCTCCTGCTTCTTCTCAAAAAGAACAGGTTGTACAAAAAGGGTCTCCACGTCATGATGCTCTGGAAACACTCGTTTCCATCATCCACAGCCCAATTCCCGGGGCAAATCCTCTTTCTACACCAAACATCACATCCACAATTCCCCCACCAACTAAACTGCTGTTGGATGCAATCGACTTGAACCAGGCACTAACCAGTCCTTCTCAATCACCTATTAATGAGAATATACCTCAACAAATGACTGGGTCTGATGTATCAATCGTTGCTAACCCACCAACACAACCTGAGGAGGTTACACCCCTTGAGTTACAAGTAACTCTCGGTGGTATTCCAAGTGAAGCAGCCACTACAAATGTTGAACCCACTGGTTTACATTTAGACAGTGGTTCCATCAATAAGACTTCCTTGGAGGCAATTCCTTACATAGCACCTCTGCCAACCACCAGTGGATTTATTTTTCCCACTGGCAACATCAAAAGGTTGTCAAGTGTTGAAGGAAGATGACCCCAGTACCAAGAAAAAGGGGCATCAGTGGTTAGTGTTTGGAGTACACTCCCTACCTCAACCACTGATAAAACCACTGTTAGTGGGAAATCAGATGATCCCATTAAATTGGGTGATGATTTAAAATATCAAGATTTGACGGACCGAGTTGACAAATTGGATACATCTGTTGCAGATATTAAAGACATGCTACAACAGGTGTTGAAAATACAAAAGATGCAATCCACTGTTGTTCCACCTCAAGCACCTGCTCCACCACAAGCTTCTGCTACAAATGAGCTCTGGAACCTTTTCCAACCTTTTCTCCAACAACAAAAAGAAATGGCTGATCAGCAACATGAACTACATGTCAAAAAGCTGAGAAACATAATGGAGTCTAGGTACAAGAACACTCAAGCAGATATTAAGGCAATCAAGGCCCATTTATTGGAAACCACTGGCACTGCTCCTCCAACAGTACTTTTCATTGATCAACTTCCAGAAGATAATGCCAAAAAGGGGGAGAAAATTCAGGAGTGGAAGAAGAAGGGAATAGATGATGGTCTTTACATTGAACCAGAAAGGGATGCTATGACCAGAAAAATTCCTATGCCAGATGGTAGTAAAAAGGTTGATGCAACCCAAGAAGCACTTGATGAAGGAGTAGCAAGTGTAAAGAGGGATAGAGTGGCAAAGGATATTTCAAGGTGGAATGAGGAGAAAAAAGCTTTCATGGAGCTGTATGCGCAGGGTTGTTCTGGGTCAAAGGATACTAAAAATCCTAAGACAAAAAGGAAACCTAAGTCCATTCCATCCAGAATTCCAAAGCATATTCCAAAACCACTATCCAAAAGCCATCAGCATCAAACCTCCACCCAAACAGCTGTTGTAACTCCTGCTGTATCAACTACTGCTGGTACTTCAGAGGTTTCAACATCTGTTATCACTTCAACACACACCACTTCAACACACACCATAACCACTGCTTTACCACCACCACCATCACCACCAAAAACAACTTCACCACCACTTTTTCCTGCCAAAAAGCAGAAGACAACATATGTTACAACATCTACTGTAATTACAACAGTGGTTGAAACACCAGTTGTTTCAACAGCTGTTAGTCAATCACAAACCACTGCCACTCAATCTACCACCACTATTCCACCCAAAACATCATCAGTCCCTCCTCAAACAAAAAGGAGAAGGCTAATTCTAAAAGATGATGACACATCTCCACCACCTACATCTTCAAAATCTCTGTCACTTGTCAAAATTCCAAAACCCATGCCTCTCTCTCTTCAGCTCAAATTCTAAAGCCATTACCTCCTGCTGGTGTCTCATTTCCTCTGGAACTCATTGCAGTTAGGGAAGAAATCAAATCCTTTTACTATGAGGATGATCCAGCTAAAAGGAGTTTGCCATCAGTTGAAGGATATCCCAGGCCTAACAATATTAAAGAATATTTGAAACTCAAGGCCAAGCAAGCAGAGGATATCGCAATAAAAAATAAACAAGGGAAATCTGATAGGGAATTTCAGCAAAACTATCAGTTTCTACTCACTCAGGTCAGAGCTATGGAGCAATTTGCCAAAAATGTATGTCAGCAAATCTCAGAAAGGGCAGATGAGTCCTTGAGAAAAGACTACATTGAGAACATCATGACCTACAAGAAATATAAGGGGGAGAAACACATGTACAAAAACTGGACCATTTCTGAGCTTGAAAAAGAGGCAGCCAGGATTCAAGAAATGATAAAAAATAAGGTCAAGCAGACTCCTCCTGAAAAATTCAAACAATTTGAAGCTGATAAGATCTTAGAGTTGAAGAGAATGAAAGGGGAGCTGATAGCAGCTGATTATGGGTCAAAGAATTCTGTGACAAATTGGGGAGAAGATAGGGTCAGGGCTACCTACAAAAGGTTAGAGGAACTTAGAAAGAAAGATCCAACAGTTCCACAAAAGCCTGACTACTCCAAAGCAGAGGTCTTAAAAAGACCACCAAAGCTGCAAGTCAAAAGAACCACTGCTCCAGCTGGTGTTGCCATCTACAAAAGAAGGAGCCAAAACCAGTCAGGGGCTGAAACAGTTGAAGATCTAAAAGCTGGAAATGCTATTGTAAAATAGGGCATTAAATTAATGATGAAAGAAGATCTTGAACTGGAACAATCTGCAAGTACTGCTCAGCCAGTCATGAATAGGCCAGCATCTCCAAACTCCTCTTCAAATAAAAATCTCCCAAGAAACCCATTAGGCTCAAAAATACAAAAGTGGGAAACTGACAAACAGACCTACGTATTGACTTTGCTCAGGTCTGGTGGAGAAGTGAAGAAAATATCAAGGGAACAAGCTCTTGGCCTGAGTCTTGAAGATTTGCAGGATCTCCTTGATCTTCCACTTAGCAGGGATGATGATGACACAGATGCCCTAGACTTTGAACTACAATTTAAAGGTCAGATAAGGGAACTGCTGATGAGGCAATAAAAATTCCACAATAATGAAAAGTTTTGGCATTATCTGTTCCAGGGGGAGATTGTTGGGATTGAACCCTACCAGAGGAACAGATAATTAAAGCCAAAACTGGATCAGAGCTGTGGATCCAGAATAAGCAGATGTTACATACAAGTCTCTCCCCTTGAAAGTGATTTCAACATCTGCTGACCTCCTATCTACTGATCATGCAAACTGCTGACCCACAACTGTTGTTCAAGTAAAGACCTGATGAAAGACTAAAGCCCTGATGTTCAATCTACTGCCTTGGTTCAAGCACTGCTGATCCGGACAAGTACTGCTGGGTTCACAGCAGTGGAGGGATGCAGCAGTTGTTTATTCTGTCTTTATGTAATGTAATGTATTAAGCAATAGTTAGTATAGCAGTGTTTGTATAGATCAGGGGTTAGAGTTTGTTAGGAGGTTAGATGTCACTTTCATGGTGACGTCAGCTTAGATGCTCAGTGGTTTGCTAGTGCCTATAAATAGAACAGTGCTCTGTATTGTTCTATTAGCTCTTTGCAACAATCGTCTTCTCTGCACGAACAAACACTGAGCTCTGGCTGAGGGGGAGTTTGTATTAAGCATTGCATTGTAATCGTTGTTGAAATTAAATTCAATCTTTCGGTTCTCTGTGAAAAGTGTTTAATCAAAGCAATACTCTCGTTTGATTGTATGCAAAGTTTGTTTCCATTTTAATTCCGCTGCACAACTCATCCATTTTCATTCTAATTCAAACGCAAAATACAATCAAAACCAAACTCAGATCCAACAACAAGCGCGGCGAGGGGAGGCCAATCTCAGCTGGGATAACCGCCTCAGAGCCGTAGACCAGGCTAAAAGGGGTTTTGCCAGTGCTTGTTTTGGCATAGTTCGATTGGCCCACAGGATGCTCGGGAGCTCATCTACCCAGCCTCTTCTCTTGGTGCCCAGGCGGGCCTTTATCCCTTCGACGATACTTTTGTTGACACTTTCTACTTGGCCGTTGCCCTGAGGGTGCGCAACGGAAGAGAAAGTGTGCTCGATGTTCATCTCTTTCATCCATTCTTGAAGGTCTTCGGAAGAAAAATTGGTGCCATTATCAGTTACTATCTTGAGTGGGATACCAAATCTGCAAAAGGATGTGTTCCCATAGGAATTTACGCACCATCATTGCAGTAGTTGAAGCGAGGGCTTTGGCCTCCACCCATTTGGTGAAATAATCAACGGCAACAATTATGAACTTCACTGCTCCCGGAGCTTTAGGGAAAGGTCCCACCATATCGATCCCCCACTGCTGGAAAGGCCAGTAGTGGACACAGGGATGAGGTCATTCATCGGGCGCAGGGTTTTCGGGGCGTGCCTTTGGCAGGAGTCGCATTTGCGCAACTCCTTCAGAGCGTCAACGTGCATCCCTGGACAGTAGTAACCAGCGTTCTTTATCTTTGCTACGACCATGTGCGGGCCCGCATGAATGCCGCATATGCCTTCATGAATCTCCCTGATCAGGTAACTTGCATCTTGAGGGTCCACACAACGCAGTAGTGGCCCAAAAATGGATCTTCTGTAAAAGATTCATCCACTCATCTCATAGAACAACGCTTTGTTCTGTATCTTCCTCGCCTCTGCCTTGTTTTCAGGGAGAATTCCTTCTTGAAGATATTGAATGAGAGGGGTCATCCACGATGGTGGCCATATCTCGATTACATTAACTTGGCGCAACAAAACGGATGGGTTCTTTAAAACTTCGATTCTTACATCTTTGGCGAAATGTTGGAAGGTCGTTGAAGCAAGCTTGCTCAACGCATCTGCTGGTTTGTTCTCTGATTGGTTGATATGAACAACCTTATATGATTTGAACTGTTGAAACAACTCTTTCGCTTGCTCTAAATACAAGGCCATAACTTCACCCTTTGCATCATACAACCCGTTAATTTGACTCGCGATCAGGAGAGAGTCGACATGCGCTTGTAAGTTTTGAGCTCCCATCTTGATGGCCAGGCGCAAGCCTGCTAAAAACGCTTCATACTCTGCCTCATTGTTGGTATTTTTGAAATCCAACTTGATGGCATAGGTGAACTCATGCTTCTCTGGGCTGACAAGGCGCAATCCAACTCCTGCGTCGTCTTCATTTGATGCTCCATCAGTATACAGCAACCATAATTCATCTGATGTGTCTTTGATGGGAACATCAACAACTTCACAATCTTTGATCTTGTCTTCTAGGACTTCCGTGATGAAGTCCGCTAATACTTGGCCCTTGATAGCTGGGCGCGGCCTGTACAGGATGTTGTGGCCCCCTAGTTCAATTGCCCATTTTGCCAACCGACCTGACGTCTCTGGTTTTTGCAAGATCGTGCCAATATGGAAGTTAGTGAGTACAGTGATTACATGTCTCGTGAAATACCTGCGTAGCCTCCTGGAGGCGTTTAGCAGCGCGATCACTAACTTTTCCATGGTTGAGTATCGTGTTTCTAGATTTGTAAGTACCCTACTAACATAGTAAATTGGAGTCTGAACTCTGTCTCTTTCCACCAATAGTACTGACCCAACTGCCTTGTCCGACGAAGACAAGTACAAGATAAGTGGTTCTTTCTCGAATGGCGCGGTTAGGGTAGGGAGCTTGATCAAACACTCCTTCATTTGTTGGAAGGCAACTTCTGCTTCTAGCGTCCATTTGAATTCTTGCTTTTTCACGCAGTTGCGCAAGGTACTGATAAAAGGGTAAGATTTTGCAGCGTGATTTGATAAAAATCGATTAAGCGCGGCTAGGCGGCCGGCCAATCTCTGCATTTCTTTGATCGTACGCGGTGACGGCATCCGCTCAATGGCTTGAACCTTTTCGGGGTTAACTTTGAAACCGCCGTTTGTAACCACGAAGCCTAAAAATTTGCCTTCCTCCATACCAAAGGAATATTTTGCTGGATTCAGCTTCATGTTCACGCTTCTTAGAGAATTAAACGTCTTCTCTATGTCCTTTAACATCTGGTCCCCCTCGGGACTTTTGATCACGAGATCGTCAATGTATACTTCGATATGCTTCCCGATATCTTCAGCAAATATTGTGTCCATGAGTCACTGGTAGGTTGCGCCAGCATTCTTGAGCCCGAAGGGCATCTTTGTGTAACAGAAGATTCCGATGTCAGTACGGAAAGCTGTCTTATCTTCATCCTCCAGCGCCATCTGGACTTGATGATACCCCTTGTAGCAATCCAAAAAACATTTCCACCTATATGGCGCTAGAGAGTCTATCTTCTTGTCGATCTCAGGAAATGAATAACAATCTTTGGGGTACGCCTTATTGAGATCTGTGTAATCAACACACATTCGCCAACCACTGGTAGACTTCTCGACCATAACAGGGTTTGCAACCCAACTTTGGTAACGCACCTCCCTCAGTATGCCTGCCTTTAGCAGTTCACAAACTTGCTCATTCATGGCTTTAGTCTTATCCGCTCCTAGGTTGCGCCTTCTTTGTACTTTCGGCTCGACGGAAGGATAAGTGTTCAAACAATGTTCAGTGACGTCGCGCGGGGCACCGATCATGTCAGACGGAGTCCAGGTGAAACTGTCCATGTTCCTGAACAATAGCTCCTTGAGGTGCGTCCTGATACTTGGTGAGATTGCGTGGCCTATCGTCACTGTTTGTTCTGGGTACTTGCGGTTCAAGACCTATTTTTATGGTTTGGTTGTTGAATTTTTTGCTGCTTTGACTGGGCGCGCGTCCTCTGCTTCCATCACCTCTTTCTTTGCATAGATAATCGCCACCCCCGTCTTGGTTGGGAAGCCAATAGCTGAGTGGGGCGTGGAGGTTACCATGTTCATTTCTCCTTGGGTTTCTCTCCCAATTAAAACGTCATGCCTTGATTTGACTGGCATCACCATGAAGTTGACGTTTGTAGTTCTTGAATGTTTCCCGTCAGATAGCGTGATGGGGAAACTAGTCTGGCCTAGTGGGAAGACCATCTCATTTCAGAATCCCGATAGAGGATAATCAACAGGCTCGAGGCGCGCTTTGTCTTCATCGTCGAACTGATTGAAGCATTGTTCATAAATGATATCAGTTGTACTTCCCGGATCGATGAAGATGTATTCTGTTTCATAGTGACCTATGATGCCGGTAATGACAACGGGGCGCGTGGCGCGTGGTCTCTCGCGCACTACCGGGAAGATGACTTGTTGCTCTTGCCATGCTGGTTCGAATGGACGCTTGCCTTTGTCTCTTGTGTTGTACCTTGATCCATTGACCATATGTGTCTCTAGGCGCCTAACCTTCTTCTGGTTTCCATCATCATTCCTCTGAATCTGGGGCGTCTCCTTGCGCACATTCTTGACCAGATGGCTTAACTTCCCGCTTTTCAGAGCTTTCTCGATTTCTTGCCTTAGACTGATACAGTCATCCGTCAGATGACCTGTATCCTTGTGGAAGTCGCAGTACAGGTTTGGGTCTTGTCCCTTCTTGTTTGTTATAGGCTTTGGTGCCTTGAAATCATGATTCTCCGTCATGAGCACCTCTTTTGGTGTCTTAATGAGCGGAGTCCAGTGTTTTTCTCGATTCTCGTTCCTGGCTGCCTTTCGATAACCGATGCGATCAATTGTCTCTCGCGCGTCCTCTCTAAAGCGAGGTCTTTCTTCATAACCGCCGGATTGGTTTGCTTTCCATCTGGGGTTTTTGTTTTTGTTTCGCCTGTTGTCGCGCGAGCTTCCCTTGGAAAAACGATCTTCGGTGTAAGAGCTTTTGGTTCCAGCCAATGTTTCTTCAGTTTGCGCTACTATTTTTGCGCCTGCCATGAGTTTGTCCCATTCTTTGGGCATACCGTCTTTTCCTGTGATAGTCCTGATTAGAATATCACATCGAATGGCTTTCTTGAAGTGCGCGCGCATCAGTTGTTCGCTTACATCGCCGATCTCCAAACACTCCTTGTTGAAGCGAGTGATAAAATCTTCTAACCCCTCGTTGTCTCTGCGCCAGATGTCTGTTACTTTAGACGTATCGCGCTGATAACATCTTTGCTGGTTGAAATGATTTACAAATTGAGTTCTGAAATCGACCCATGACGTGATTTTTCCAGGTGGAAGGTTGTCGAACCAGGCGCGAGCAGCCCCTGTGAAAGTCTGGATAAACAGATGGCACAACATTGGCATGTTCCATCCTCCCATAACACCAACGCTTGTAAATACTCGAACATGATCGTCAGGGTCAGTTACACCATTGAACTTTCCCACTGTTGGAGGCAATTTTTCTTTTGATAGCGGGGCTAGAGCAATCTTTGGAATGAACTTCGAGTGTTCGGCAGCTTCAGCTGGTCTGTAGGCGAGGCTGAAGTCTCGTTCTGCTTCCTCGCTGTATGCGATGCGCTGCCTTAGCCTGTAAGACTCGTGATTCTTCTGCAGACGGTTGAAAACTGAGGAACCTTCATCCTCTTGCCAGGTATAATGACCCTTTTGTACATTTAACGGATGGTCATAATAACTGCCTGTCTCCCCACGTGTGTCGCGCGTGTCATGCACGCTTGGCCTTCTCTGGGGAGGAGGTCTGGTGATTCTCCCTTAAATGTTCTACTTCGGGGGTGTCTGGCGCGCCCCCGGACTTGGACCCGGAGTTGTAACCAAAGATGATTCTGCTTGCAGAATTGCTTGTTGTGCGCTCAAAGACTGATAGGCAGCATTTATGGTAGCAATCTGTTTGGCGTACCAGGAAGCTAGAGTTTCGCCTTCTGAAAGCCCTAGTAGCGCCGAAATGCTCGGGTTTGGAGCTGGGTTTGAAGGACCAGCGCCAATGCTCGTTAGGGTTCCCGTCTGAGTGATGCGAGTGATGCTTGCGCGGGGTCCCCCAGTGTTTGTTGCTTCGATTTCACCTATCTCCTCAACAGGTTGGACTTGCATGTTGGGATTGTCCTCCCCCAATCCTGCGTTGGAGTTCGTGCCGAAACCGAAATCGGGAACTATCCCTTGACCAGCCATGATCAAGAGAACTGAAAAAACTCAGAAAAAAGAAGATGTAGTGATTGTAAAAAATCGGTGGGCGCCAATGAAGAAACACGGAACTAATTTTAGAGTTAATTAGTTTGGTTTATGTTTCAATCATGAGGGTTAATCTTCTTTAGCTTTCCTGAGTTCCGATGTGGTCCGTTCTTCCTGCAAAATAATAACACCGTTACCTCGTTAAGAGGGGAATATGGGGGTTTCCCTTTTAACCAGACTCCGGCGTGAGAATAAGTAACTGCTTTGAGGAAATACGTGTGTGTTAAGAGTGAGAGAAGAGAGTGTAGAATGTTTAACCTGTGCATGGAGGTCTCTATTTATAGCCGGAGAGGTGTAAGAGGAGATGGGCTGATGGGCCTTGAGCCGGAAGGTGACAAACAGGGAATATCCTCCTTGTCTAACTGGTAGCGACCGTTAGTGTGTTCTAGAAGATCTCTGGTGCTGGCGCACCGTGATTGGAGCCACGTGTCCCAGTTGTCGGCCTTGTTGTCCCTCTGCCATCAGCAGGTAAGTGGAGATCATGGGGCAGGTGCCGCCGCCCCTTGATTGGTGCCACGTCGCCGTCCTTGTGTACTCTCTGTCTCTTGCACGTCAGACGATCGTGGAGCACGATAGAGCACAGCCTGGAGAATGCTGATTGGCCTATTCTTCTGCCACTTGTACCTTTTGTACTCTATGAAGTGGCCCCGCGCCCTGACTCCTGCGCGACCCTTGTTGAGCACATAACTAGCCCGCACAGGGTTGTAGGGGCTGGAGACTCTTATTTAGAATACTAAGTGTGGAAACTGATGTTATCTCTTGTTTGGATCTCGCGCGAGGCCAGGTTCTGCTTGAACAGCCCGCGCGGGTTTGAAGATTTATCAGCTTGTTGAGTAAGGAGTATGGTCAAGCGCGCGACCTAATATGGTATGCGCGGCTTTTTGGGACCATACCCCTTCACGTAAACTTGTGATACGCTCATAAGATTATTGCATAATTCGGGAACATAGTTGACATCTTCT
This sequence comes from Helianthus tuberosus, assembly GCA_030545235.1. Taxonomy (NCBI): domain Eukaryota; kingdom Viridiplantae; phylum Streptophyta; class Magnoliopsida; order Asterales; family Asteraceae; genus Helianthus; species Helianthus tuberosus. The sequence continues at coordinate 57,791 of JARYGA010060900.1, forward strand.
AAAGTTATGGCATCTAAAACGACGTCTCCTAGTCCAACAATCTTTCCCCCTTTTTCGTCGCTGTTAAATGATACGAAATCACCATCTATAGAAGCTCAAAGAGGTGAATAGGGTCCCAAATAACGAGAGATATTTAAAAGCATGTCTGATTACGCCTATTCCTAATTCCAAATGGAATGTACAATTTAGTAACCCGAGCAATCCTTACGAAAGTTACAATGCATCACATTCTTTTTACGTTCAACAAGACTATCCAGACAGCGAAGGATGAATTCATACCCGGCACAACGCACGGGCTTAATTACTAGTTAAATAGAGAGATTATTTTCGTAAGTATGTCAGATCACCACAACTCGCTTTATGATCTATCAGATAACTTAAAACTTAAATCTTAAAACGGAATCACTAACACAAAATTGATACAAGAATTGATACAGATCTTGTATCAGTTTTGAGAGAAAAATAATAATATTTCTAAATAATATATCAAAATTTTTAAGTAATTAAAAAAAAACGTTTTAATTACCAAACAAAGCTTGCTTATACAACTCATCACCACACTCCTCAACAGAATAACTCTTTGTGACATACCCCGTCTCTTCTCGTGCCATCACGGCCATAGCATTCCAATACCACGGCTTAACATAAACCGATTTCGACGACGAGTCAACCACGAAGACCGACCCCCAGTCACGATCCCCGTGATTCGCTTCTTTCAACCGCTTTCTAACCAACAAACTCCCCACATCTTCCTTCCTCATTTCGGTCACACTCCTCAGTATCGTCATACTGACCAACAACACAAATGTCGCATCTTCCTCTGGCGCGAATTCCACCGCCGACAGCTTCCAGTTAACAAGACCCGTTGCTCTCCCACTTGGGTGTTCGTCTGAGAACCGGACAATGGTCACAAACCCGTCTTCCTGGTCCTTGTTTTCTTCGGTTTGGTACTGCATTTGTCGCCCGTTTAGTAACTGAACTGGTGGATCGTTGGTGTTGGTTTTGATGTCGAAGTTCATGTCGGATGATATGGACAGTTGGTGTCCAGTTGAGAAGGTCCATGAAGCCCGCCATTGTCCCGAAGGTGTGTTTGGTGTTGCGGTTGCGATCACTTTCTCTGTACTAGATTGAATATGAGAATTGTGAGTGTGAGTTGATTAAATGATGTTAGTGATTATGACTTGTGAGTTTTGAGAAACGTACCTGGAGCTTTGCCTATAGAGCCAGCAACGTAAGACCATGAGCCTTCGCGTATTTCTATGCGTCGGTCTTCGCGTTTTACGACGGTGGGTTTGTTGCTGCCTCTTCTCCATACCCCTCCTGCTATTCTGCGATCGAAATCGAGTAAATGATGTTATTCATGTCGAATAACTAGACGAATGTGTTATCAATTGGTCCAATTTGTGACATTATATTTTTTGGTATGTCGAATTGGGACGAATGTGACTTAATTGGGCTTTAGGAAAACCTGGGCAGGGCCTACGCTGGGATTGTTTGGGCCGAGCCTTTGATGCCCAATTGTTAGGCCCAAATATAGATTTCCTACAGTTTTGTATTTTTTTTCTTTTATTATTATTATTTTAAAAATTTACCGGGTTGAAGTCCCTTTTTTTTGAACGGCAAATTTGGATCACTGACAGACCACTGGAGTATTATCGTGTGAGAAGAAAAAATAAATAAAGAAATGTAAAACCTCATCCGTGTAACAAAACATTCTCTTCCAGCATGATCGAGTACTGTACGAGACAACCACCGTCCTTCTTGAGGCCGATACTGATTCATTTTCAGGATCACCTCCGACACCATCGCTCCCGAATCATCAGTCACTCGGTCTGGCACGGATTTCAACAAGTAAGGCGCTTGTGCAGGCGGTGTGATCGAGACAAACACCCTGAATCTTTGACCAAGCACTCCGTCTAAAGTGATCGATGGTGCTCTAAGCAACTCGTTCCACATAAACGTTTTGGATTCGAGTAGCTTACTTCCATTGATACAAACTCCCCCTTTTCGTCTTAATTCCACTACCATCCCTTTCGTCCCGAATTCGCAGTAAAGATCAACCACTTTCTGCCATGAATCCGAAGGAACGGTGGATATGGGGTTGTTTAGTTTGAAATCTCGGTGACATCTAAGAAACTGGAACCGTAAAAACTCCTTTGAAACATCCGTTTGCAGCGTCTTCGACATCGCAGTTTGCTTCACCAACATGTTAACCTATTATGTAAACAAACAAACAACAACAAACATTGTTAAGATCAAATGTCAGTATGTCACAAAACTTCATAACACAATAACTGACCTCAAGCAGAAACCGAGGCAGCAATGGCCGGTACTTGATGTTAACATCAGTATCCGTAACTTCCCAGTGAATCGATGGTATCACATTATCAATAGCATGGCAACCGGCTTTCTCATATGGTTGATCAAACATTCTCTCCCAAAGCTTCTTCATCACCTCCAAATCTTCCTCCTTTACAGACTCTCCAGACTCGACTATCTTCAACATATTGTCCTCTATATCCTTTACATCAATTGCATACGCTGTCGGGTAGCTCTGATTTATCAAACATGATTAAGTTTAATGTCACGGGGGTGGGCTACTTGCTACAACTTTGTATTCGTTTTCAATTTTATTAATAAACATTTGTCAGGGTAGCGTCCCCTTTTCTAAAAAAATCGGTGTGTTAAAGTTTCTAATTACCTTATGAGTAATCCACATTAGTAGAATATCTGATGTGGGTACGAAAGCTGAGCAGCTATCGGCGAATCTTTGCAACATAAACAGAAATCCCTTGTATCGGTTTTTGGCAGCGATTAAGTACACGAGTTCTAGCATATAAGGTTTGGAGAATTTGGTGAGTAGATATTTTTGCTTTGATATTTCTCCCAAAAGATAATCGATTTGAAGAACATTTGTTTGAAGATCATCGGAGTTGGCTTCATTTTCGAAAGATTCAGATGGGTATCTGGAAATCCATTTTTCTTTACATCTTTCTAAAGCATAATCCTTGTTTTCTTGGTTAAAAATAGTCGGTTTTCCGATGAGTTTTGAGAATCTTGAATCACAGTATTGCCTGTAAGCTACCTAAAACATAGTAATCAAAGCTTTGTTAAGGTGTTTTTGAGCATGAGAGTTTACTCTTGTTTGAAAGTGTTACATCTAACTTGTATTTGCTAAATTGATTATGTAAACTATTTCTTCATAAATTCTAAATTTCGTGTTTTTTCCTTATTACTTTGTAATTGTTAATATAACTCCCTATTAGTTTTACTTTAGCCCCAAAAACTTTGTATATGCTAGACCGGACCACAAGTACCAAGTACGCTCATTGTATTTGTTACTGGTGGTCCGGTCTGGCTTTCTTATCCGGGCTTATGCTTCGGGCTATATGAATATGGGATGTTACGGTAAAAAGAATTAGAATTTAATTACGATTCTAGTATGGTATGCATTTAAGTCAAAGAAAGAAATACCGGATTTAGAGTGTGACAAAACCAAACCCATTCAACATCAAGTGGCGGAAGAATCATCGGTGGCTTGCCAGAATCTACCGTAAGATCAGACATCATCGGCATCCATAACTCATCGTACCTACGAATTAACAAATTGTTAATAATCTCACATGTTAAGTTTTAGTTAGTGTATGTCGTGTAAGACTTTATTATCTGCCTACCTACGAACAGTTTCAACAAGAAGAGGTGTATGGTGGAGCCAATGAGAGTCTGCAACATCTCTCAACAACCCAATGTTTTGTCTAGCAGCCGCCACCAGATCTAAGCTCAGCCGCAAGTTCTCATCGTCCGACACCTCGCTGAGGGTTCTCATCGACGGCGATGGGTGGTCGGAACTGGAACAAAACATGTGCATCAACAACCGAGGAAAATAATATTGGTCGTACTCATGGAATCAATTAAGGTAGAATAATAATTAATGAAGAAAAATGGGAAAGTGACAGTGATTGGCATGTGAGGTGGGGGTTTGTTTATTAGGGGAATGGAGTGTAGGAGGAGGTTTGTGGAGTGGTGGAGACTAGTGGCACTTTTGAGTAAGTGCACTCGAGAAGCTACAATAATTCTTCACTTTTAGCGGAATTTGATGATGATGACAATTTAACCATATTGATTGTGAAGTTTGATGTTAGACCATGCGTATGTGTGTTAAACATGAATAATGCCTCACTCATGGGCGTTTTGTGACATGTGTGTTTTTTATAAATGAATGTAGTGGGATAATGTCTAATAATCTACCATCAATGATTACCTAATTACTCCCTCCGTCCCATTAAAAGTGTCATATTTTGAATTTTCAAAGTCTTAATTTATAAACTTTGACTTTAATTATATATTTTTGTGTTATATAAAACTTGATGAAAATTAGCCCAATTAAAACACTTGTAAAACACACTCAAATCATATAACTTTCATCAAGTATTATCTAACACAAACAAATTATTTAAGGTCAAAGTTTATATATAAAGACTTTGAAAATTCAAAACATGACACTTTTAATGGGACGGAGGTAGTATTATCTTAAAAAAACAAAACAAATAATATTAGTTGGAAGCTTCTTATTGGACAAACAAAGTGGAGGAAGCATGCACCAGCGATTTTTTAAGCACGCCTCAGCCCATTTTTTTAAAAATAACGCCCATGGGGGTGGTTACACGGCGTTGTGGGGCGTTTTTTTGGGAAAAAAAAACGCCCAAAAAACCCCACTATGGGTGGTCTTACAATTCTTCCTAGTATATTGAATTTGGTGTTATTACTCATAGTATATTAAATTTGATGTATTTATTACTTGTATTGTGAAAATACATGGTATAAAGAACAATCTGAATATAAAAACAAACGGTTTTATTCACGAACAATCTTCAGTGACAAAACAATCACTCAAAATCTCACAACTCACAACAGATCATCAACACAATAATTTGTTAAGTACAGAAACAAGAACTCAAACGATCAGTGAATCAGAATGATTCACAAGATCAAGAAAACCCTAATTTGAAGAGAGAAGGCAGAGAGTTTTCGTTGTAGAGAGAGAGAGAGAGAGAGAGAGCAGGTGAGATAATGATCCCAAGGCAGCATCAGCGGATATTATAAGCAAAGAACCCTAAAAAGCCAGTTGTCTCGTAACACCCTAACTTGAGCCCACCAGATGACTTAAGCCCACTTGATATCTCTTGAACACCAACTCGAGCCCAAAAAGGAAAATAGCCCAAAACATGCACAAAATAATAAAACGAATATAAATATTGAAGTGTTATTTTAACACCCCCCCCCCCCCCACCACAGTTCAATATTTAAAACAATCGAACAAATTAAGAAGTTGACAAACCTTTTCATGAGGACCAACGGAAAGACCTTTGGTAAAGATGTCAGCCGCTTGATCCTCTGATTTAACACTAACAGTTTGAATAACACCTTTGGAGATCTTTTCCCTTAAGAAGAAGATATCTATTTCAAAATGTTTTGTACGTTCGTGAAACACGGGATTATTAGCTGTTATAGAGATAGCAGTCATGTTATCACAAAAGAGTTGAACAGGAGGTGTAACTTCAAGTTTTAGCTCATTTAAAAGGTTCGAAATCCAAATAACATCACATGTTGCAGCACACATTGACCGATATTCTGCTTCAGCAGAAGATCTAGAAACCGTGGACTGCTTTTTACTTTTTCCATGAAACAAGATTATTACCCACAAAGACACAAAACCCAGTAACAGACTTACAAGAATTTAAACACTTAGCCCAATCAGAGTCAGCATAGGCTTTGATATTTAAAGTTTCTCCTTTTTTTAAATAAAATACCTTTTCCATGAGAGCTTTTTAAGTATCTTAAAAGCCTTAATGTTATTTTAAAATGAGCCTGAATAGGAGAATGCATAAACTGACTCAAAAAATGAACATAATATGCAATATCAGGCCTTGTATGTGAAAGATAAATCAATTTCCCAACAAGTTTTTGAAAAACAGTAACATTGGTAATCAAATGATTATCCGTATCACACAAATGAGTCAAAACATGATTTGCTTCAATTGGATAACTAACCGGTTTACAATCGATCATACCAAACTCAGCAAGCAAATCCAAACAATATTTTCTTTGGGTTAAACATAAACTATCCTTATTTCTTATGACTTCAAGCCCCAGAAAATACTGTAATTTTCCCAAGTCTTTTATCAAAAAATTTGATTTAAGTAAAGACTTAATTTCATTAATATGTTTTAAACAACTACCGGTGATGATAATGTTATCCATATAGACAAGAAGAACAATAAAAACAGATTCTTTTGTCATAACAAACATGGAATGATCACACTTACTTTGTTCAAAACCTAACTCAATCAAAACCAAAACAAGCTTTTCATTCCACATTCGAGGAGCTTGTTTCAGACCATACAAAGATTTTCTTAACTTACACACTTTTGACACACAAGAATTAATGTAACCATCAGGTAAGCACATATAAACTTCTTCATTAAGATCACCATATAAGAATGCATTATTAATATCAAGTTGAAAAATATCCCAATCAAAATGAACTGCTAAAGACAAAACACACCTAACAGTGTTTCAAAGAAATCAATACCTTCTTTTTGCCCAAAACCTTTAGCCACAAGTCTAGATTTATACATTTCTATCTCCCAGTTGGATTTATATTTGATTTTGTAAACCCACTTACAACCTATAGGTTTCCTATTAGGAGGTAAATCCACAACATCCTAAGTATTATTCCTATGTAAAGCCTCTAATTCTAAATTCATAGCATCAACCCAATTTTTATAAGTTTTAGCTTCAAAATAATATCGTGGTTCACAACTTTTATTTAGAACAGATGCAAAACAAACACTTTTAGGAGATAGATTAGCATAATTCAAGACCTTTTCAAGACCCTACTT
>JARYGA010060900.1:64892-125344 GCA_030545235.1 Helianthus tuberosus
GACATGCGCTTGTAAGTTTTGAGCTCCCATCTTGATGGCCAGGCGCAAGCCTGCTAAAAACGCTTCATACTCTGCCTCATTGTTGGTATTTTTGAAATCCAACTTGATGGCATAGGTGAACTCATGCTTCTCTGGGCTGACAAGGCGCAATCCAACTCCTGCGTCGTCTTCATTTGATGCTCCATCAGTATACAGCAACCATAATTCATCTGATGTGTCTTTGATGGGAACATCAACAACTTCACAATCTTTGATCTTGTCTTCTAGGACTTCCGTGATGAAGTCCGCTAATACTTGGCCCTTGATAGCTGGGCGCGGCCTGTACAGGATGTTGTGGCCCCCTAGTTCAATTGCCCATTTTGCCAACCGACCTGACGTCTCTGGTTTTTGCAAGATCGTGCCAATATGGAAGTTAGTGAGTACAGTGATTACATGTCTCGTGAAATACCTGCGTAGCCTCCTGGAGGCGTTTAGCAGCGCGATCACTAACTTTTCCATGGTTGAGTATCGTGTTTCTAGATTTGTAAGTACCCTACTAACATAGTAAATTGGAGTCTGAACTCTGTCTCTTTCCACCAATAGTACTGACCCAACTGCCTTGTCCGACGAAGACAAGTACAAGATAAGTGGTTCTTTCTCGAATGGCGCGGTTAGGGTAGGGAGCTTGATCAAACACTCCTTCATTTGTTGGAAGGCAACTTCTGCTTCTAGCGTCCATTTGAATTCTTGCTTTTTCACGCAGTTGCGCAAGGTACTGATAAAAGGGTAAGATTTTGCAGCGTGATTTGATAAAAATCGATTAAGCGCGGCTAGGCGGCCGGCCAATCTCTGCATTTCTTTGATCGTACGCGGTGACGGCATCCGCTCAATGGCTTGAACCTTTTCGGGGTTAACTTTGAAACCGCCGTTTGTAACCACGAAGCCTAAAAATTTGCCTTCCTCCATACCAAAGGAATATTTTGCTGGATTCAGCTTCATGTTCACGCTTCTTAGAGAATTAAACGTCTTCTCTATGTCCTTTAACATCTGGTCCCCCTCGGGACTTTTGATCACGAGATCGTCAATGTATACTTCGATATGCTTCCCGATATCTTCAGCAAATATTGTGTCCATGAGTCACTGGTAGGTTGCGCCAGCATTCTTGAGCCCGAAGGGCATCTTTGTGTAACAGAAGATTCCGATGTCAGTACGGAAAGCTGTCTTATCTTCATCCTCCAGCGCCATCTGGACTTGATGATACCCCTTGTAGCAATCCAAAAAACATTTCCACCTATATGGCGCTAGAGAGTCTATCTTCTTGTCGATCTCAGGAAATGAATAACAATCTTTGGGGTACGCCTTATTGAGATCTGTGTAATCAACACACATTCGCCAACCACTGGTAGACTTCTCGACCATAACAGGGTTTGCAACCCAACTTTGGTAACGCACCTCCCTCAGTATGCCTGCCTTTAGCAGTTCACAAACTTGCTCATTCATGGCTTTAGTCTTATCCGCTCCTAGGTTGCGCCTTCTTTGTACTTTCGGCTCGACGGAAGGATAAGTGTTCAAACAATGTTCAGTGACGTCGCGCGGGGCACCGATCATGTCAGACGGAGTCCAGGTGAAACTGTCCATGTTCCTGAACAATAGCTCCTTGAGGTGCGTCCTGATACTTGGTGAGATTGCGTGGCCTATCGTCACTGTTTGTTCTGGGTACTTGCGGTTCAAGACCTATTTTTATGGTTTGGTTGTTGAATTTTTTGCTGCTTTGACTGGGCGCGCGTCCTCTGCTTCCATCACCTCTTTCTTTGCATAGATAATCGCCACCCCCGTCTTGGTTGGGAAGCCAATAGCTGAGTGGGGCGTGGAGGTTACCATGTTCATTTCTCCTTGGGTTTCTCTCCCAATTAAAACGTCATGCCTTGATTTGACTGGCATCACCATGAAGTTGACGTTTGTAGTTCTTGAATGTTTCCCGTCAGATAGCGTGATGGGGAAACTAGTCTGGCCTAGTGGGAAGACCATCTCATTTCAGAATCCCGATAGAGGATAATCAACAGGCTCGAGGCGCGCTTTGTCTTCATCGTCGAACTGATTGAAGCATTGTTCATAAATGATATCAGTTGTACTTCCCGGATCGATGAAGATGTATTCTGTTTCATAGTGACCTATGATGCCGGTAATGACAACGGGGCGCGTGGCGCGTGGTCTCTCGCGCACTACCGGGAAGATGACTTGTTGCTCTTGCCATGCTGGTTCGAATGGACGCTTGCCTTTGTCTCTTGTGTTGTACCTTGATCCATTGACCATATGTGTCTCTAGGCGCCTAACCTTCTTCTGGTTTCCATCATCATTCCTCTGAATCTGGGGCGTCTCCTTGCGCACATTCTTGACCAGATGGCTTAACTTCCCGCTTTTCAGAGCTTTCTCGATTTCTTGCCTTAGACTGATACAGTCATCCGTCAGATGACCTGTATCCTTGTGGAAGTCGCAGTACAGGTTTGGGTCTTGTCCCTTCTTGTTTGTTATAGGCTTTGGTGCCTTGAAATCATGATTCTCCGTCATGAGCACCTCTTTTGGTGTCTTAATGAGCGGAGTCCAGTGTTTTTCTCGATTCTCGTTCCTGGCTGCCTTTCGATAACCGATGCGATCAATTGTCTCTCGCGCGTCCTCTCTAAAGCGAGGTCTTTCTTCATAACCGCCGGATTGGTTTGCTTTCCATCTGGGGTTTTTGTTTTTGTTTCGCCTGTTGTCGCGCGAGCTTCCCTTGGAAAAACGATCTTCGGTGTAAGAGCTTTTGGTTCCAGCCAATGTTTCTTCAGTTTGCGCTACTATTTTTGCGCCTGCCATGAGTTTGTCCCATTCTTTGGGCATACCGTCTTTTCCTGTGATAGTCCTGATTAGAATATCACATCGAATGGCTTTCTTGAAGTGCGCGCGCATCAGTTGTTCGCTTACATCGCCGATCTCCAAACACTCCTTGTTGAAGCGAGTGATAAAATCTTCTAACCCCTCGTTGTCTCTGCGCCAGATGTCTGTTACTTTAGACGTATCGCGCTGATAACATCTTTGCTGGTTGAAATGATTTACAAATTGAGTTCTGAAATCGACCCATGACGTGATTTTTCCAGGTGGAAGGTTGTCGAACCAGGCGCGAGCAGCCCCTGTGAAAGTCTGGATAAACAGATGGCACAACATTGGCATGTTCCATCCTCCCATAACACCAACGCTTGTAAATACTCGAACATGATCGTCAGGGTCAGTTACACCATTGAACTTTCCCACTGTTGGAGGCAATTTTTCTTTTGATAGCGGGGCTAGAGCAATCTTTGGAATGAACTTCGAGTGTTCGGCAGCTTCAGCTGGTCTGTAGGCGAGGCTGAAGTCTCGTTCTGCTTCCTCGCTGTATGCGATGCGCTGCCTTAGCCTGTAAGACTCGTGATTCTTCTGCAGACGGTTGAAAACTGAGGAACCTTCATCCTCTTGCCAGGTATAATGACCCTTTTGTACATTTAACGGATGGTCATAATAACTGCCTGTCTCCCCACGTGTGTCGCGCGTGTCATGCACGCTTGGCCTTCTCTGGGGAGGAGGTCTGGTGATTCTCCCTTAAATGTTCTACTTCGGGGGTGTCTGGCGCGCCCCCGGACTTGGACCCGGAGTTGTAACCAAAGATGATTCTGCTTGCAGAATTGCTTGTTGTGCGCTCAAAGACTGATAGGCAGCATTTATGGTAGCAATCTGTTTGGCGTACCAGGAAGCTAGAGTTTCGCCTTCTGAAAGCCCTAGTAGCGCCGAAATGCTCGGGTTTGGAGCTGGGTTTGAAGGACCAGCGCCAATGCTCGTTAGGGTTCCCGTCTGAGTGATGCGAGTGATGCTTGCGCGGGGTCCCCCAGTGTTTGTTGCTTCGATTTCACCTATCTCCTCAACAGGTTGGACTTGCATGTTGGGATTGTCCTCCCCCAATCCTGCGTTGGAGTTCGTGCCGAAACCGAAATCGGGAACTATCCCTTGACCAGCCATGATCAAGAGAACTGAAAAAACTCAGAAAAAAGAAGATGTAGTGATTGTAAAAAATCGGTGGGCGCCAATGAAGAAACACGGAACTAATTTTAGAGTTAATTAGTTTGGTTTATGTTTCAATCATGAGGGTTAATCTTCTTTAGCTTTCCTGAGTTCCGATGTGGTCCGTTCTTCCTGCAAAATAATAACACCGTTACCTCGTTAAGAGGGGAATATGGGGGTTTCCCTTTTAACCAGACTCCGGCGTGAGAATAAGTAACTGCTTTGAGGAAATACGTGTGTGTTAAGAGTGAGAGAAGAGAGTGTAGAATGTTTAACCTGTGCATGGAGGTCTCTATTTATAGCCGGAGAGGTGTAAGAGGAGATGGGCTGATGGGCCTTGAGCCGGAAGGTGACAAACAGGGAATATCCTCCTTGTCTAACTGGTAGCGACCGTTAGTGTGTTCTAGAAGATCTCTGGTGCTGGCGCACCGTGATTGGAGCCACGTGTCCCAGTTGTCGGCCTTGTTGTCCCTCTGCCATCAGCAGGTAAGTGGAGATCATGGGGCAGGTGCCGCCGCCCCTTGATTGGTGCCACGTCGCCGTCCTTGTGTACTCTCTGTCTCTTGCACGTCAGACGATCGTGGAGCACGATAGAGCACAGCCTGGAGAATGCTGATTGGCCTATTCTTCTGCCACTTGTACCTTTTGTACTCTATGAAGTGGCCCCGCGCCCTGACTCCTGCGCGACCCTTGTTGAGCACATAACTAGCCCGCACAGGGTTGTAGGGGCTGGAGACTCTTATTTAGAATACTAAGTGTGGAAACTGATGTTATCTCTTGTTTGGATCTCGCGCGAGGCCAGGTTCTGCTTGAACAGCCCGCGCGGGTTTGAAGATTTATCAGCTTGTTGAGTAAGGAGTATGGTCAAGCGCGCGACCTAATATGGTATGCGCGGCTTTTTGGGACCATACCCCTTCACGTAAACTTGTGATACGCTCATAAGATTATTGCATAATTCGGGAACATAGTTGACATCTTCTAAAGTTATGGCATCTAAAACGACGTCTCCTAGTCCAACAATCTTTCCCCCTTTTTCGTCGCTGTTAAATGATACGAAATCACCATCTATAGAAGCTCAAAGAGGTGAATAGGGTCCCAAATAACGAGAGATATTTAAAAGCATGTCTGATTACGCCTATTCCTAATTCCAAATGGAATGTACAATTTAGTAACCCGAGCAATCCTTACGAAAGTTACAATGCATCACATTCTTTTTACGTTCAACAAGACTATCCAGACAGCGAAGGATGAATTCATACCCGGCACAACGCACGGGCTTAATTACTAGTTAAATAGAGAGATTATTTTCGTAAGTATGTCAGATCACCACAACTCGCTTTATGATCTATCAGATAACTTAAAACTTAAATCTTAAAACGGAATCACTAACACAAAATTGATACAAGAATTGATACAGATCTTGTATCAGTTTTGAGAGAAAAATAATAATATTTCTAAATAATATATCAAAATTTTTAAGTAATTAAAAAAAAACGTTTTAATTACCAAACAAAGCTTGCTTATACAACTCATCACCACACTCCTCAACAGAATAACTCTTTGTGACATACCCCGTCTCTTCTCGTGCCATCACGGCCATAGCATTCCAATACCACGGCTTAACATAAACCGATTTCGACGACGAGTCAACCACGAAGACCGACCCCCAGTCACGATCCCCGTGATTCGCTTCTTTCAACCGCTTTCTAACCAACAAACTCCCCACATCTTCCTTCCTCATTTCGGTCACACTCCTCAGTATCGTCATACTGACCAACAACACAAATGTCGCATCTTCCTCTGGCGCGAATTCCACCGCCGACAGCTTCCAGTTAACAAGACCCGTTGCTCTCCCACTTGGGTGTTCGTCTGAGAACCGGACAATGGTCACAAACCCGTCTTCCTGGTCCTTGTTTTCTTCGGTTTGGTACTGCATTTGTCGCCCGTTTAGTAACTGAACTGGTGGATCGTTGGTGTTGGTTTTGATGTCGAAGTTCATGTCGGATGATATGGACAGTTGGTGTCCAGTTGAGAAGGTCCATGAAGCCCGCCATTGTCCCGAAGGTGTGTTTGGTGTTGCGGTTGCGATCACTTTCTCTGTACTAGATTGAATATGAGAATTGTGAGTGTGAGTTGATTAAATGATGTTAGTGATTATGACTTGTGAGTTTTGAGAAACGTACCTGGAGCTTTGCCTATAGAGCCAGCAACGTAAGACCATGAGCCTTCGCGTATTTCTATGCGTCGGTCTTCGCGTTTTACGACGGTGGGTTTGTTGCTGCCTCTTCTCCATACCCCTCCTGCTATTCTGCGATCGAAATCGAGTAAATGATGTTATTCATGTCGAATAACTAGACGAATGTGTTATCAATTGGTCCAATTTGTGACATTATATTTTTTGGTATGTCGAATTGGGACGAATGTGACTTAATTGGGCTTTAGGAAAACCTGGGCAGGGCCTACGCTGGGATTGTTTGGGCCGAGCCTTTGATGCCCAATTGTTAGGCCCAAATATAGATTTCCTACAGTTTTGTATTTTTTTTCTTTTATTATTATTATTTTAAAAATTTACCGGGTTGAAGTCCCTTTTTTTTGAACGGCAAATTTGGATCACTGACAGACCACTGGAGTATTATCGTGTGAGAAGAAAAAATAAATAAAGAAATGTAAAACCTCATCCGTGTAACAAAACATTCTCTTCCAGCATGATCGAGTACTGTACGAGACAACCACCGTCCTTCTTGAGGCCGATACTGATTCATTTTCAGGATCACCTCCGACACCATCGCTCCCGAATCATCAGTCACTCGGTCTGGCACGGATTTCAACAAGTAAGGCGCTTGTGCAGGCGGTGTGATCGAGACAAACACCCTGAATCTTTGACCAAGCACTCCGTCTAAAGTGATCGATGGTGCTCTAAGCAACTCGTTCCACATAAACGTTTTGGATTCGAGTAGCTTACTTCCATTGATACAAACTCCCCCTTTTCGTCTTAATTCCACTACCATCCCTTTCGTCCCGAATTCGCAGTAAAGATCAACCACTTTCTGCCATGAATCCGAAGGAACGGTGGATATGGGGTTGTTTAGTTTGAAATCTCGGTGACATCTAAGAAACTGGAACCGTAAAAACTCCTTTGAAACATCCGTTTGCAGCGTCTTCGACATCGCAGTTTGCTTCACCAACATGTTAACCTATTATGTAAACAAACAAACAACAACAAACATTGTTAAGATCAAATGTCAGTATGTCACAAAACTTCATAACACAATAACTGACCTCAAGCAGAAACCGAGGCAGCAATGGCCGGTACTTGATGTTAACATCAGTATCCGTAACTTCCCAGTGAATCGATGGTATCACATTATCAATAGCATGGCAACCGGCTTTCTCATATGGTTGATCAAACATTCTCTCCCAAAGCTTCTTCATCACCTCCAAATCTTCCTCCTTTACAGACTCTCCAGACTCGACTATCTTCAACATATTGTCCTCTATATCCTTTACATCAATTGCATACGCTGTCGGGTAGCTCTGATTTATCAAACATGATTAAGTTTAATGTCACGGGGGTGGGCTACTTGCTACAACTTTGTATTCGTTTTCAATTTTATTAATAAACATTTGTCAGGGTAGCGTCCCCTTTTCTAAAAAAATCGGTGTGTTAAAGTTTCTAATTACCTTATGAGTAATCCACATTAGTAGAATATCTGATGTGGGTACGAAAGCTGAGCAGCTATCGGCGAATCTTTGCAACATAAACAGAAATCCCTTGTATCGGTTTTTGGCAGCGATTAAGTACACGAGTTCTAGCATATAAGGTTTGGAGAATTTGGTGAGTAGATATTTTTGCTTTGATATTTCTCCCAAAAGATAATCGATTTGAAGAACATTTGTTTGAAGATCATCGGAGTTGGCTTCATTTTCGAAAGATTCAGATGGGTATCTGGAAATCCATTTTTCTTTACATCTTTCTAAAGCATAATCCTTGTTTTCTTGGTTAAAAATAGTCGGTTTTCCGATGAGTTTTGAGAATCTTGAATCACAGTATTGCCTGTAAGCTACCTAAAACATAGTAATCAAAGCTTTGTTAAGGTGTTTTTGAGCATGAGAGTTTACTCTTGTTTGAAAGTGTTACATCTAACTTGTATTTGCTAAATTGATTATGTAAACTATTTCTTCATAAATTCTAAATTTCGTGTTTTTTCCTTATTACTTTGTAATTGTTAATATAACTCCCTATTAGTTTTACTTTAGCCCCAAAAACTTTGTATATGCTAGACCGGACCACAAGTACCAAGTACGCTCATTGTATTTGTTACTGGTGGTCCGGTCTGGCTTTCTTATCCGGGCTTATGCTTCGGGCTATATGAATATGGGATGTTACGGTAAAAAGAATTAGAATTTAATTACGATTCTAGTATGGTATGCATTTAAGTCAAAGAAAGAAATACCGGATTTAGAGTGTGACAAAACCAAACCCATTCAACATCAAGTGGCGGAAGAATCATCGGTGGCTTGCCAGAATCTACCGTAAGATCAGACATCATCGGCATCCATAACTCATCGTACCTACGAATTAACAAATTGTTAATAATCTCACATGTTAAGTTTTAGTTAGTGTATGTCGTGTAAGACTTTATTATCTGCCTACCTACGAACAGTTTCAACAAGAAGAGGTGTATGGTGGAGCCAATGAGAGTCTGCAACATCTCTCAACAACCCAATGTTTTGTCTAGCAGCCGCCACCAGATCTAAGCTCAGCCGCAAGTTCTCATCGTCCGACACCTCGCTGAGGGTTCTCATCGACGGCGATGGGTGGTCGGAACTGGAACAAAACATGTGCATCAACAACCGAGGAAAATAATATTGGTCGTACTCATGGAATCAATTAAGGTAGAATAATAATTAATGAAGAAAAATGGGAAAGTGACAGTGATTGGCATGTGAGGTGGGGGTTTGTTTATTAGGGGAATGGAGTGTAGGAGGAGGTTTGTGGAGTGGTGGAGACTAGTGGCACTTTTGAGTAAGTGCACTCGAGAAGCTACAATAATTCTTCACTTTTAGCGGAATTTGATGATGATGACAATTTAACCATATTGATTGTGAAGTTTGATGTTAGACCATGCGTATGTGTGTTAAACATGAATAATGCCTCACTCATGGGCGTTTTGTGACATGTGTGTTTTTTATAAATGAATGTAGTGGGATAATGTCTAATAATCTACCATCAATGATTACCTAATTACTCCCTCCGTCCCATTAAAAGTGTCATATTTTGAATTTTCAAAGTCTTAATTTATAAACTTTGACTTTAATTATATATTTTTGTGTTATATAAAACTTGATGAAAATTAGCCCAATTAAAACACTTGTAAAACACACTCAAATCATATAACTTTCATCAAGTATTATCTAACACAAACAAATTATTTAAGGTCAAAGTTTATATATAAAGACTTTGAAAATTCAAAACATGACACTTTTAATGGGACGGAGGTAGTATTATCTTAAAAAAACAAAACAAATAATATTAGTTGGAAGCTTCTTATTGGACAAACAAAGTGGAGGAAGCATGCACCAGCGATTTTTTAAGCACGCCTCAGCCCATTTTTTTAAAAATAACGCCCATGGGGGTGGTTACACGGCGTTGTGGGGCGTTTTTTTGGGAAAAAAAAACGCCCAAAAAACCCCACTATGGGTGGTCTTACAATTCTTCCTAGTATATTGAATTTGGTGTTATTACTCATAGTATATTAAATTTGATGTATTTATTACTTGTATTGTGAAAATACATGGTATAAAGAACAATCTGAATATAAAAACAAACGGTTTTATTCACGAACAATCTTCAGTGACAAAACAATCACTCAAAATCTCACAACTCACAACAGATCATCAACACAATAATTTGTTAAGTACAGAAACAAGAACTCAAACGATCAGTGAATCAGAATGATTCACAAGATCAAGAAAACCCTAATTTGAAGAGAGAAGGCAGAGAGTTTTCGTTGTAGAGAGAGAGAGAGAGAGAGAGAGCAGGTGAGATAATGATCCCAAGGCAGCATCAGCGGATATTATAAGCAAAGAACCCTAAAAAGCCAGTTGTCTCGTAACACCCTAACTTGAGCCCACCAGATGACTTAAGCCCACTTGATATCTCTTGAACACCAACTCGAGCCCAAAAAGGAAAATAGCCCAAAACATGCACAAAATAATAAAACGAATATAAATATTGAAGTGTTATTTTAACACCCCCCCCCCCCCCACCACAGTTCAATATTTAAAACAATCGAACAAATTAAGAAGTTGACAAACCTTTTCATGAGGACCAACGGAAAGACCTTTGGTAAAGATGTCAGCCGCTTGATCCTCTGATTTAACACTAACAGTTTGAATAACACCTTTGGAGATCTTTTCCCTTAAGAAGAAGATATCTATTTCAAAATGTTTTGTACGTTCGTGAAACACGGGATTATTAGCTGTTATAGAGATAGCAGTCATGTTATCACAAAAGAGTTGAACAGGAGGTGTAACTTCAAGTTTTAGCTCATTTAAAAGGTTCGAAATCCAAATAACATCACATGTTGCAGCACACATTGACCGATATTCTGCTTCAGCAGAAGATCTAGAAACCGTGGACTGCTTTTTACTTTTTCCATGAAACAAGATTATTACCCACAAAGACACAAAACCCAGTAACAGACTTACAAGAATTTAAACACTTAGCCCAATCAGAGTCAGCATAGGCTTTGATATTTAAAGTTTCTCCTTTTTTTAAATAAAATACCTTTTCCATGAGAGCTTTTTAAGTATCTTAAAAGCCTTAATGTTATTTTAAAATGAGCCTGAATAGGAGAATGCATAAACTGACTCAAAAAATGAACATAATATGCAATATCAGGCCTTGTATGTGAAAGATAAATCAATTTCCCAACAAGTTTTTGAAAAACAGTAACATTGGTAATCAAATGATTATCCGTATCACACAAATGAGTCAAAACATGATTTGCTTCAATTGGATAACTAACCGGTTTACAATCGATCATACCAAACTCAGCAAGCAAATCCAAACAATATTTTCTTTGGGTTAAACATAAACTATCCTTATTTCTTATGACTTCAAGCCCCAGAAAATACTGTAATTTTCCCAAGTCTTTTATCAAAAAATTTGATTTAAGTAAAGACTTAATTTCATTAATATGTTTTAAACAACTACCGGTGATGATAATGTTATCCATATAGACAAGAAGAACAATAAAAACAGATTCTTTTGTCATAACAAACATGGAATGATCACACTTACTTTGTTCAAAACCTAACTCAATCAAAACCAAAACAAGCTTTTCATTCCACATTCGAGGAGCTTGTTTCAGACCATACAAAGATTTTCTTAACTTACACACTTTTGACACACAAGAATTAATGTAACCATCAGGTAAGCACATATAAACTTCTTCATTAAGATCACCATATAAGAATGCATTATTAATATCAAGTTGAAAAATATCCCAATCAAAATGAACTGCTAAAGACAAAACACACCTAACAGTGTTTCAAAGAAATCAATACCTTCTTTTTGCCCAAAACCTTTAGCCACAAGTCTAGATTTATACATTTCTATCTCCCAGTTGGATTTATATTTGATTTTGTAAACCCACTTACAACCTATAGGTTTCCTATTAGGAGGTAAATCCACAACATCCTAAGTATTATTCCTATGTAAAGCCTCTAATTCTAAATTCATAGCATCAACCCAATTTTTATAAGTTTTAGCTTCAAAATAATATCGTGGTTCACAACTTTTATTTAGAACAGATGCAAAACAAACACTTTTAGGAGATAGATTAGCATAATTCAAGACCTTTTCAAGACCCTACTTAATATTGCCATCAATAAAAAATCATTAAGTTTAGTAGGAAATTTAGCATTTCTAGAAGATCTCCTAGGAATAGTGTTAGTTTGTTCCATATTACCTCCCTCAGAAATATAAATTTCTTCATTCTTAGTATCATGCTCAGCCTCGTCTAGATGTGACTCAACATTGCTTGGTTGTTGATTATCAGCCATACCTGAAGTAGTGTCACGGTCAAAACTAGAATGCTCAGTTTCATGATCTGATGAAGACTTTGTTAGAGTATTTTCATCATTGGGAGTTGGGTCAACATTAGGAAGAGTGGTACTTACGGAGTCATACAAATCAAAAAAAATTGAGGATATTAACATGCTCAGAAGAAACTTGATCAGGTAATGACTCTTTTCTTTTAAAAAAACCTTTAATATGATAAAACACTTCATCTTTATGTTTCATGAGATACACCCAAACAGCCTGGTATAGTCATCAACAACAGTGAGAAAATATTTATAACCATCCCTACTTTGAACTTTATATGGACCCCACACATCAAGATATATTAATTCACCTAACACCTTAGACTTATGATCACTTAGAGGGAAAGGTTCCCTATGCTGTTTAGCCCTATGACAAATTTCACAAGGTGACAAGTTACCAGATTTAATATTCAGTTTATCTTTTAAAACATGTAAAATAGGTTCAGCAGGATGACCTAATCTAGCATGCGACAAATTAACATTACAAGTAGCATTACACGCCTTAACAATTGAACTACCACAGAACTATAGCCCATCAAGTTGATTACCAATCACCTAAACATTCATTGTTTGAGAATCTTGAATATAACAATGATTTTCATCAAAGGTAACAGTGAGTTTACAATCTATAGCTAATTTATGAACAGAAACAAGATTAACACAATAACCAGGCACCACAAACACATCATATAAGATAACCTTTTCACTTAACTTAATATCACCAATCTTAGTAACCAAAGCACTAGTACCATTAGGGTGTTTAACTTTAATATTAAATTCAGGACATCCATTTGATTAACCATACCAACATCAGGCATGACCATATGCTAATTTTCCCATGAATCATTTATCCATCCCATTTGTTTACCCTCATTAAAGAAATGTGAAAAACAGTAAACATGCTGAACATTACAAGAAGGATTATAAGACATATTTGAAAAATTATTCAAACAAACAGAGTTAGCACACCTACTAGCAAAACCACTACTCTGAGGATCACCTTTGGACTTATCATTTAAGAGACTAAGCAACTGAGCTATCTGATCATTGGTCAAAGAGCTCATAGAAGAAGAAGAATCAGTATTATCAATAGCAACATTATTACTAACCCTATTACCTTTGTTCCCACTAGTTTTTGACTTCATCCAAGAAGGAAAGCCAACAAGTTCAAAACATCTCTCAATAGTATGACCAGTCTTATTGCAGTGTGAACACTTTAGATTAGGGTTAGAAGACCTGACACCTTTTTTCTTTGAATCGACAACCTGAGTAGTTTTAACAGCAAAACCAACTGCACTATTAGGTGTTTTTTCAGAAATAGTTTTAGTATGAAGGTGAGACTCTTCCCTTGAAATAATGGAAAAGGCATCCTTCACAGAATGAAGTGTGTCTCGTGTTAAAAGATTTGTTCTAACAAACTGGTATGTACTATCAAGGCCCATTAAGAACTGCATCAGTTTAATAAGATGAGTGAAATCATTAAATTGTTTAGATGCATCACATGAACAAGTAGGTAAGGCAAGTAATTAATCTAATTGCTTCCACATACAATTCAACTTATGATAATATTCAGAAACAGGCATGCCAATTTGACTGAAAGAATTAATTTTCTTATATAGATTAAACACAACAGACCTGTCTATCTTATCATAAGTTTCTCTTAAATCTTTCCACACATCAGAAGCAAGTTTAGAAAAAAACAAGACCAAGATACAATTCTTCAGACACAGAATTAAGAATCCAAGTAAGAACAACAGAGTTACACCTATCCCATTGTCTACCCAAAACATCATCAATAGTAGACCTATGACATGTACCATCAATAAAACCCACCTTGTTTTTAACTTATAAAGCAAGAACCATAGCATTAGACTAGACCCTATAATGTTATATACCCTTAAGTTTAATATTAACTATAGAAAGATTAGCACAATCACTAGGATGAAGAAACAAAGGATCACCAGCATCAATCTTGCTAACTAAAGTAGCACTTGTCACACCCCATCCGATGGCAAAAACATCAGAGTGAGATGAAACGAGATTGCAAGAGACTTAATAACACTAATGTGACAAGTATTTAATAAAAATTTCATTTCATTGCTAACAGAATCAATTACATTGTTTGAAATCGAATACAACAAATCGAAACAAATTGAATTACATTACAACATGTATTTAAAGTTTAAAATGCGTTTCTAGGCATCCTACTAAGTTCCGTGCATCATCATCATCATTATCATCATCATAATCCTGCAACATGTTTTAAAGAATAGTTCAATACAAAAGTTTTGGCAGGTATACAAGTTTTGGAATACTAGCATATAAGTATAAAAGATTTTCTCAAATCTAACATGGCAATTCATATACAAAGTTGAAGCTAGTATGCATAACTATAGGCCAAACCCGAGTGTCCACAAGAATAATGTGCATCCCTCGTCACTGAAGTGAACGAGACCGTAAAGTATAATGAGCATCCCTCGACACCTAAGTAATCGAGACCGTAAAATGTGTTAACTTAACAATACCCCGTCGGGTGGTGTGCTACTCCTATAGCGCTATAATTGATAAGGTGGGCTAGGTAAGTTGATGACAAATAGAGTGCATGAAAGTATTCTAGCATAAACAACCTAAGCATAACAAATAACATGTTCAGCGGATTGAGTGATTGGATAAGTTTGATTATGTGTATTGTGAATTTTGATAGTTGAAACATGTTACACCCAAAAGTGCATTAAAGCGTAAAAATGGTCAAGTATACTCACAATATTGCAAAGCCTTCCGATTATCCGTGTATTGACGAGTTAATGAGAATAGGAGAATGAACGTGTTCAGTGTTTGGAGTTTATGGAATGTTTGGTTGTGGAATTAAGTATAAAACTATATGTATGCAAAGTATATCCCGTCTAGACACTCGTTTGGACACTAAGTTTTTAAAGTGTTTTCATGGGTTCTAACGTGCCCATTAGAATCACAAACGATGAATAAAGAACAAAAATAATGTAACTTATATTCGCGACGTATAATCATGATCCGGTTAACATCAAGAATTCGGTTATGTTTATATTTATATGTTTTATAGTATGGTTATAATATTAACCTAAAACTAAGTCCATCATAGATATCATAGTTTATCATGTAAGTCAAGCATGGAGGTTTAACCTCTTTGTATGATTCACCACTACATAAATCATCACAAGGATGATTCGGAGGGTCATGAATAACAAGAATTAAAACTAACTAATGCATGCTCAAGTAACCAAGTAAATCCTAACACGGGTGAACCAACACGACATGGAAAGGTAATCCTAAGTGTCGGAGGCTAGGCGGGGCTATGTTACTTTGATACTAGGAAGTCACTTGAGTGTTTATACACAAGTTCACAAGTGAAGGAGTAGAACTAGATTGGAAAGCCCAAGCTCCCATGGTTCACACTTCACAAGTCACAAGTTCATCATATGAAAGATGATGAATCATGCTTGTTTTCAACACTTGGATTATGATATGTATAAACTGAAAATTGTGAGTGCATAATGTCTATCACTTCCGTCAATCATGTATCGTAGCAATAAACTGATCAAAATGAGGTTTTGTACAGTTAAAATACTAGGTTAGAACCCCGTGTATTACACGGGTTGAATAAATTTAATTTTATATATTAAATAATAAAAAGTTATACCTTTATGAAACCCGCATATTGTACGGGTTAAATAAATGTAATTTTATATATCAAACAATAAAAAAAGTTATATCTTTAAAAACCATGTGTATTACACAGATTAAAAAAATGTAATTTTATATACTAAATACTAAAAACGTCGTATCCTTAAAAACCCGTGTATAATCGGGTTGAATAAATCTACCAAATGATGAATTACATCCTTAAAAACCCCTTATATTACACGTGTTGAATAGATCTAAAAAGAGTTATATTTTTAAAAACCATATGTATTACACAGATTAAATAAATGTAATTTTGTATATTAAATACTAAAAACGTCGTATCTTTAAAAAACCTGTGTATAGTCGGGTTGAAAAATCTACCAAATAAAAAAAATATATCCTTAAAAACACCGTTAAAAAACCCGTGTATAGTCGGGTTGAAAAATCTACCAAATAATAAAAAAAATTATATTCTTAAAAACCTTGTGTATTACACGTGTTGAATAAATCTAATTTTACATAGCAAATGATAAAAAAGTTATATCTTTAAAAACTTCGTGTATTACACGGGTTATATAAATGTAACTTTGTATAGTAAATAATAAAAGTTAAATTTTAAAAAACCCCGCGTTTTACATGAGTTGAATAAATATAATTTTGTATACCAGATAATAAAAAAAGTTATATTTTTAATAATTTAGGATAACATTTAACATTAATTTGTTATTTATATATTTAATATAAGATAAGTAGGAAAGAGATGTATTTGTTTTAAAAATATATTAAATTAACAATTTAGATTTGAGGATAATATTTTATTAAAATATGATAAGATTTAATATTAATTTATTATTTATTTAGTTAATTAATTAATATAAGATAAGTATATATTTGAGGATGTCTTCAATGAATGACATGTGTACAAAAGTTGGTTTCTTTTATTATATGTATAGATAAGGGAAAGTCCATTTGGTAGGAAGGTGGCAAACTTGTAAATAAGGAGACAATCCTTATGCCATTGCCTATAAATAGGAGCCTTATGTTAGAGTTTTAAAGAGTTTTGCACTTTTGAGGAGTTTTAGAGTTCTAGAGAGAGAAAGTGCTACAAGGTGATTCACAGTGCATGTAAATTGTCAAATATTCAATAGAATCATCATATTATTACGTTCATGGGTCGACCCACACACGTACACGGATTCCGCACGTGATACGTGTTCTTCGCAATTGTCGGGAGTTCAAATTCGATCCGGAATCGCACACACAAGTGGTATCAGAGCGGGTGTAACAACTCTCATTAAAAAGTCCTAATTATTATTTTAATTATCCAAATAGGAAACCCTAATTGAGAAACCCAAGTGATTCTGCATAATCCCTAAAATTTTCAGAACATTTGGAATCAGGATTAGGGCCCCTAAAACTCGGGGGGGGGGGGGGTAAACCCTAATTGATAATTATCTTCGAAATACGTTGTCAGAATGTAAATTCGTTTGAATAACAACTCATCAGGCCTATACCAGTGACTAACCTACCCTACCCTACCTTGACACCCCAGGCGACACGCGACAGAAACAGAGTCACCCTCCGCGACACGCGGGAGGGTGAAATTATCAGTATAAATAGTAGGGCTTGGGTCTTGAACTGTTTACATATTACGACGTTAAAATTCGTTACGTACAATTACTTAAAAGCTGTTTCTTTCAAAACACACATATATCACGAAGTACTGCCGCAATTCAGGGTAATTACTCGATCGCTTTTACGATTCAATGTCCGATCGATTAAACTATCCAATGGATGTTTAAGTGCTGCCCACATTAGGGTTTATGCTTTGTCATTCGTTGTTAATTCAATGGATGTTTAAGTATCGCACTTTGTCATTCGTTGTGAAGGTTTTAATCTCGTGAGTTATCGTAAATGCTGTATTAAGTTACTAACCTAGTTTGTGTGCATTATTATTTAAACTAGGTTATCAAGGCCAATCAGTAGGCTAAGCTCTGTTCGAAATTAAATCTGCAATGTGAGTCATTCTCTTTTTATCAAATTACTTTCAAAAACATGTTTATTTTCAAAGTTATAATTACGGGGATTAAGTCTTTGTAATCACCAAGTTACAGTCGGTATGTGGGGTTTTGTATACATTATTTGATAATCGTCACCATTGGGGCAGCCAATGGGGGATATGACCATAGTCACAGATCCGGTCGAGTGACAAATACCGTGGGTAGTTGGTTTGATATCAGGAACATTGTAATCGCTCTTAATACTGTAAATTATAACAAAAGAGTCGTTTTATTAAAAAGAATGATTCACTCAGTATTTCCCACTGACAAAACCTTTTTTAAACATGTTTCAGGTGATCTGTTGTGATCCAGGAAAAGTGCCTTGAAGCACTACAAGCTTAAGGAAGTGGCTCAGTATAAAAAATAAAGAAACATGTTTTGTAAAATAAAAGATTTCTTTGTGAAATCTCAAGATTGTAAATTACCGGGTTTTATCCCGAGTTGTGAAATAAAATAATCGGGAAATATTTCAGTTTTAAAAAGATGAAGAAACTTCCGCTGTTAAATAAATACCACGGGATTTCTGTCCCGCGGCTCCTGAAACGGGTCAAACCGGGTCGGGGGCCATGACAGAAAAAGGTGGTATCAGAGCCACTGATTTAAGCCTATTAAGTATTTAGAAATACTTAATTTTTTACTGATTGCCAATTATGTGATTATGTGTTTTATTAACTGATTATTTGTTAGTTACAGTATGGGTAAACAAAAGCTGTCAAACATCTATCTTAAACTAGATAGGTCATCCAACGAGAAAGGAAGTTCATCCCAAACAAAACCTTATGTAATTCCTGAAGAAGGAATATTTGTCCGTAAAGCGCAGTATGAAGAACCACTTTCTCCTAGTAAAAGAACTCTGATAATTAGAAAAAGTAAGGAGAAAATAAAGAAATCCCGAGAGAAGAAAGTTAAACAGGAAACCCAGGAATTAACCAGTAAAATACCTTGGGAGGACAAATTAGATGAGAAATGGGCAGATCTTTATATGCTAGCTACTGTAGCAGTAAATGCAAATCTCTAAATATTTTAAAATCAAGTTTTAGCGCCTACAGTCCAGAAATCTTATCCAGTAAATAAATAAATTTACAATAGAACCTCGTGTGTTTTAAATTTTCATTTGTTTTGTATTTACCCAGTATGAAATAATATTTAAAAGATTTCTTATGAAAATGTTGTTATATATTAGTAATTGTTTGTATTTTGCATAACAGCATGAGTAACTTGTCTGACGCCCTTCAAAACCTAAATCTCTATCCAGTAAAAATAGAGGTTTCCCAAGATTTCAATAGGTATATACCAGACATAGAAGAACCTGTTGAATTCAATGCTTCACCACCTCCAGAGAAACCTAAACCCAAGAAGAAGAGGAGATTTGTGGGATGGAGACATGTGCGTAGGAGGAAGCCTACAACCAGGAAAATTCCTAAAATAGAAAATCCTTTAGACAAAGGAAAAGGGGTTGAAGTCAGTGAAGGTTTTAGGTCACTGGAAATGGAATTGGGAAAAGATTCTAGGCCACCAGGAATGGAATATGGAGGAAGTTCTAGGCAAATCCAGAGGGAAGTCGGAGAAAGTTCTAGACAGGTGGGGGAGTTACCTTTTCAGGAGGAATTAGATCGGGCATTGGCAAGCTGTGATGTTATCAGGCCAATTAATAATAATTTATACCCTACTATTGAAAATCAACTACCAATAAACTTAGAACCAGCAATTTCAGACCCTATAATCCATACTCAACCTCTGGGGATAGACGAATGGTGGACAAATGATTGGCAGTTCCAAAACCTAATCAATAGTCCTTATTCCTTTCTTCCTCAGTTCGATCTAGAACCATTACCAAATCCACCCATGAGTAACGAGAATTTAGCAGAACTTTGCCATTTTGGCGAAGAATTAATGGATGCGGGAAATAGAATCCGGGAAATAGGGGGACAAATTGCTTGGAAGTATGATGAAAGGGAGCTTCGTTTTTAGGACGACAAGTGACGAGAGATAGTAGGATGGTGAAACTGTGGTTGTGTAATAGTAAAAGTAAATAGTGAAATCAGTCTGTAAAATATTTTTAAGCTTAATAATCAAGCAACAAGAAGCAAATCAACATATTCAACATGTATTCTTATATTTTTACGCTTATGTTGAAGATTCATGTTCATATTCTTTAGTGTTCTTGTGTTTAACAATATATACCATCTTTTAACCATCAATATATGAAGTAATAAGAGACTATGAGGGCTCACTACTAGCAACAAGGCTAGGAAAGATTACTAGAACTTGAAGATGACAAAAATGAAGGATAATAGCAAATGAAGAAGGTCCTTCAAGATCCCCAAGCTCCACACCTCTTAACTTAGCTCCTAACACCTTGTGTGTACCTTGGAATGGAAGGATGTTGGATGAAAATGGTGGTAGTATGGTGGTGGGTTGAGGCCGAGAACAAGGAGGGAGAGAAGGAGGTTGAAGATGGTGTGTATATGTTGGTCCCGATGATACAGGATCTGATCGTAGGAACAAGATGAATCGACTTCGTCTTAATGTGCGGAATCCATTATGACGAATCACAGATTTGTGCAACACAGAATTCAACGTTTAACTGCTGTCTGTTCGTTCTATTAAGTATTCTGAAAGTTACAGGATCCGGAAGAAGTACAGACTATCCGTGCGTGTCAAAAGTTCTAACAAAGTTGCACCGGACCACCTATTTATAGACAACTCAGGAACCTAACAAGTTTTGTCCGTGCGGGTGGGCTACCCGTGCGTATGGCTTACCCGTGCGTATTGCCATACGTGCGTATTGCCATACGTGCGTATTGCCATCCGTGCGTATTGCCATCCGGATGGGTTGAACTCAACACTTTTACAAACAAAACCTATTCCTGAGTTGTTATGCTAACTACAGACATACAGACAATATACATAATCACAGAATACAAAATATGACAACATGCTGACGGAAGCTACAGACGTAATGTACTAACAGACTCCCCCTCGGATGTAGCTGTAGTACCTTCCAGCATAGTCTTTAATTCCTTTTGTTTCGTCTTCGCTCACGCGCTTTCTCTCTTCTTTTCTCTACCTTTTCCTCCAACATCCTTTTTCTCTTTTGTCTTCCCTCAGTCAACCACCAATGTCTGTAGACAGGATCTCCATCACGCTTTCGTTCCCATCTTGGAATTTGTTTTCTTCAGACTCAATTGGTGTCTGATCTGTTGGAGGAACAATTCCCAGTTTTCGTCTTCCCAGCTTAGCAGCATGCTCAGCAATCTTTTTAGAACGTTGTTCACGCTTGTATACTTTCAAGAACTCATCAATCTCTAGATCTCTCCATTTAGTCTTCCAGTATCTTCCAGAGTTGATGTCTTTTGCGTAACAAACATCCACAACCTTTTGATATTGCAAAGCTTGCTCTCTATCAGGTCTCTCATAGACTATCTTGTTGTAGAACAGACAATCGATATCTTTCTTTGAACAGTTTACAAGCCACATAGGATCTAACACACAGATCCTTCTTGCTTATCCTGTGGACTTGTTATTTAAAGAGATTATTACTTCAGCTGTAGTTTGATTATACAACCAACCTTCAAACTCATCGTGGAAATCTTGCTCCAATGCCCTTAAAGGCATATTCTTCAAACAACTTGGAGGTTTGATATCCAGAGTAATATCCTTTTCACCACTATCCAAGATTCTGACAATTTGTTGTGGAAAGTGTGGTTTCCAATCAGGATATCTTTTCTCAGCTTGCAGCTTCACATAATTCCATAATCTTTGATCGTGCTGCTTCACATCGAACCCATGGTAGAATTCTTTGATGTTCTTTGTTTTCACCAGCTCGTCTATATCCCACCAAGGCAATGTTTTGATATCAGACAAGAACTCAAAATACTGTACTCCCTGTTCTCTTCTGATTGCATAAACTTTTAAGTCTTCCAAATATCCCCGAGAGAGAATGTCACCCCAAGAGAGTTCTTTGTCGTGCTTAAAGAATTGAAGTGCCCGAAGTTTCTTTCTCTCTTTTGGCATGACTTTGTACCATTTCTTTCTTTCTTCAGCTAAGTTTTCTCTCGGTATGGTATCAGGAATACCTTCTGCAGACACTTTCTCCACTATCTTTCTTCTAATTTCATCTTCATTTCTATCTTTGAACATTTCCGACAACGAAGGAAATGTTGCATCAATCCCAGAATAATGAAAATGAACTTCATCATCAGATGAATCTGAAGCGTCTTCAACGATTACATCATTGTAATTATCAGCTTCAAAGGCATATCTTGGCTCAAATACATCTTCAGAAGTTTCAGGAATCTCATCTTCAATATCGAACTTAAATTTACCTTCTTGCAAACCCAATTCCTCTAACATCTCTTCCCTTGTTCTACTAACCTCAATCACTTCCTGATTTTTATCTTGTAAGAAAATGACGGTAGGATTTGTGATGAATACCTGATCCATGTGTTGCTTTCCGGAAGTAGAAGTTTCTTGTTGATCATCATCTTCTTGCTCGTTGATCTGATCATTCAGAAACTCCTCAATCCTTTGTTCATCAATAGGATTCTTCACAATCAATCCTGAAGAACCTTGATCATCGTCATCATTCTTCTTATCATCATCTTTCTTATTATCATCGTCTTTCTCATCATCGTCTTTCTTATCATCGTCTTTCTCTTCATCGTCTTTCTCTTCATCGTCTTTCTCTTCATCTTCATCTGCTTCATCATCTACAAGAAGTTCTTCATTAGAATCACTGACTTCTTCTCCTCGAGCTTTCTTCGCTTCTTTTCTCCTTTTCATAACTTTCATTCTGTAAAGACCATCTTTTACATTGAGTGGTACAGTATAAGCATTACCAACAAGAACAAACTGCTTTGTTTTGAATTCTAATAGCAACACTTCTTTGGCCTTTTTCTTCTTTTGATCAGCAGCAACTCTACGAATGATTTCATCATAATCAATGATTTGAGAAGGCTCTCCAACTAACAAGAAGTCTTGACCATGTGCAACTTGTTCTTGAGCAACTTGATCTTGATCATGTTGGTCTTGAGCATGTTCAGCATCAATCATTTCAGCATCAACTTGAAGTGAAGAACCACCAGCTTCCTGAACATCTTCAATTATACTTTTGTTCTTTTGGATAGCATCCTCAGCTAGTCTTCGTTCTCTTTCAAGTATTCTTTCTTCAACTTTCCTTACTTCAATTTCATTGTAAGCAGCATGAACATCCTTTTTCAAAAGATTTTCCACAACAGAGTATAACATCTTCAGTTGTTCATCTTTCATTACTTTGTCAGCTTTCATGGCTTCCATCTCCAACTTCATTGCTTTCATTTCATTTGAAGTAGATTCACTCATTTCACTGAGCAGCTGATTTAGTGTTTGATTTACATCTTGGAGATTCTTGTTCAATGAAGAAATTTCTGCCATAAGAGCTTCAATCACTTTAGTATTACTATCACCGTCTTCCTTTATTTTCTTCATGGTGTGTTCATCCTGGATTAACACCGTTCTAAGTTGATCATGAGCTTTCATTATCTTGTTCACTTGCTTCAATAAAAGATCACGTTCACTTTCAGCTTTTTCTTTTTCTTTCTCAAGATCTTTGACTTTCTTTGCAAGAACTCTTACTGCTTCATTGTTGAATAAATCATCATCAAAATTCAGATCTTCTAAAGGATCACTTGAAGCAGGTGGATTATTGCTGAAGAAATCATCTAAATCTCTTGGCCGTGAGGACGATTCTGGAATCTCTATAGTTTCTGGTACTTTTGGAAATTCTGAATATGAGACTCCAGCATCAGTAACTTCAATATAGTCATCGTGACTAGTCTGCTTTTCGGCTTCTGTTTCTTGTGGTTGAGGTGATTCAACATGTTGAGTATCTTTACCATCATGTTCCTTTTGAACTTGACTTTCGCCTTTTCTTGCTCGAACACTTCTTGGAATAAGACCAGCTACAACTGCTTTTCTTTTCTTGATTTGTTTCTTTGGACTCTCAGGATCATAAGTTGAATCTTCTTCGTCTGACCCTTTCTTTTTCTTTGGAGACTTCTTCTTTAGCTGAGCTTTTCCTTTGCCAAGAGTAAGTGGATCAAGTTCAGATTCTGATATTGTGGTTTCAGAATCATCATCACTTGAAAGATCTTGAACAACTCCTTCTTGATCTTTAACACCTTTAGCAGCATCCTCATTTTTCTTTAAGAAACTTTGAAGAGATTGTGATAACAACTCAGTTCCTTCTTGAATAACAGCTGACGGTTCCAGAACTTTTTCATCTATCAACATGTGCTGCTGTTTTCCAGAAGACCCTGCAAAACAGATGTTTGACAAATTTATTAGAAATTTTCACAATATAAAATTCTAGTTTCCTTATGACTCCCCCTTTCACAATACCCTTTTTTACAATCTTTGGAATAGAAACTGCAGGGGACGTCTTTGGAGTTCTCTTTCTCTTTCCATCTTTGATACACCACCATCTTGTATCTTTCTTATAGAACAAACTCATCTTGTCATCTTCATTATCAGAATTGCTGTCTTCATGTCTCCACCCATCATTCTCTGGAGCTACATAGTTTGGATTTGAAATTTTGCAGATCATTCTCTTTGCTCCTGGATTTGGACCTTTGATCAACCTGCTGATTGTGTCTGGTGTCATGTGCCTTAACCCCAAAATGTCATTACTTTTCTTTTCTAAACCTTCAAACTGATCATCTATCAACATCTGGACAAACCTAGGATACAAAAGAAACCTCTTGCTTCCATCCTTTACATTCTCAGACATGTGATCAAAAATTACTTGAGAGATATTGTACGGTCTGTTCAGCACAAGACATGCAATGATATTCATGATATAGTCTTGAGTTTCATCATATCCACCTTTTCTGTGTGACAATGCATGGATAACACAATGAGCCATGAATTTATAAGCATGACTGAAACTTGTCTTCTGCATCCTCCCATTCACACTACCAGCAAAACCCATCCTATACCACAATCCTTTTACTAGACGTTCAGAAACTATTGTTGGGTCACTATCATTGTCTCCTAAATTCAACACTCTCCTTATAACACCAACTGTCACTTTCATCTCTAAATCTACATCTCTTCCATTCTCATCTTTCTTAGATACAGCAGAATAAATGGTCTTATCACTCTCTTCGTATCTTGCAGTACTCCAAAATCTTTTCACATGAGATTCATAAGCTACTGTTTTATCAGTTAATGCCTTATATATTCTGCTTTCTCTCAAGAATTTTGCAACATCTTGAACTATTGTGTTTTCGGTATATACTTCATCCAATATACAATATATATTATGAGCTTTATCCCAATCCTGCAAAAATTTTTTATTCATTTAAGAAATAATTTGGGAGCTCAAAATATTCTGACAGAAAAAAATGTTGTATAGTATGACACTAGAATGGTTATCCGTACGCATGGCTTATCCATGCGGATAAGTTGTCCGTGCGGACAACTGTATAGCCACCCGTTCGTACAACATAACATTGCCCCGGATTGCCATCCGTGCGTACAATATGACGTTGCCCCGGATTGCCATCCGTGCGTGCAACAAGAAATTGCCACGGATTGCTATGCGCGCATACAGCCTGACTTGCCACGGATTGCTATCCGCGCATACACTATGACTTGCTACGGATTCCCATACGTGCGTTCAGTCAAAACTTTGCCACGGATTGCTGTCCGCGCGTACAAGTTATGCGTGCAGATACAAGTCACAGATGAAGAACAGTTTATGAACATCAAAAATTTTCTATGGCAAAATCTAAAAACGAACACAGATTTACACAGAGGATGTCAACGCGATCAAAACCCTATGTTCAATGATGTCTAAAACGTCCTATTCACAGGTCAATTTCACAAAAACCTAGCCGACACTATGAACCGTCCAAACATCAGATCTACCAGATTTTAACATGTTATGACACAAATTAAACCGGTAAAATCCTAGATCTAAGCATTCCGAACAAAACCCTATGATTTATTCATGACAAAACGAACTAACACAAGCTAGATCTAAGATTAAAGCTCCGAAAGTAAAGGTACGCGATGAACAGATAGCAAACAACAAATTATTGCAGATTTGAGTTAAAAGATCATACCTTTGCCATTGTAAATGTTGTGTAATCCAACGAAAACAAAGATCCGTGCAAAGAATTTCGAAATCAGAAAGTCAAAGTGTGAGAGAGAAAGAGTATTGTGCGTGCGGATAGCTTTGACTGACTCTTTGACCCTCTATTTTTACTCTCAACAAACGCGTATTGTCACTCGGGCGCATTGCCATCCGTGCGTATGGCTACCCGTCCGGATGAACATCCGAATGAGGCACACTTAAACATTTTCAATTACAACTCTGATTTTTCTCAAATCTTGTCAGTTTTAGAAATCCACTTAAGTTGCCTGGTTCAAATTAATGACCCAAGGTACTTAATTTGTCGACCAAGTCCAACTTAATGACCTTGGTTGACCTGAAACAAAACATACTGACTTTTGGAATTTTTCTTCAAACATTTTTCTGAAAAATTTACAAGTATCAACTTAATGAACTTGTGTTTGACATTTACAATTACCAATTAGTTATGATTAGCTCCAAACTCATCTTCCATCCCAGAAACTTCCTGCATCTGCTTTCAACTTTCGAATCCGAAGATCAACTCTCCACTATGGTTTGTCGGAAAATAAAGCAGAAAAATAATTTTTTTTTTAATGAATGCAAGAAGACTAGAAATGAAAAACAGAAATATAAGAGCAGTAAACGTAAACTATTTACAAACATATTTTTGGTGAGCGTGTTAGGGAATCATATCAGCTTCCGACAAGTTACAAGTACCATTAAGCTTAATTTCATGCCAAACATTAAACAATTCACCTCGATTGTCGATATACTGATCCATCTTAAATTCTTACACACATTTCAATCTGTTCAGGATACAGTTTTAGTGTTTTAGAGACTTAAACTTATACGTGTGTCCCACCTCTTGAATATACTCCCGTATCCAGAATCCCAATAATCAGTCTTACAGGTGAGTATACTACAATGATATCTGTACATAATTTAGGTATGCGAGGGCCGAGTGATCTCAGGTCGATACTTCCGTATACGCAGAGAGATATCAGCTTCGACTTTAAGGTGTGTCCCCTTTAGAGGATCTTTTTGCTACAACAGCAGCGACTATCAATTTTATTGTTTCATCGGCATGCTGAGGGTTTAATGCAATGTTTCAAGCATTGCAGAAAGTATTATCCAGGGACTAGGTCAGAACCACCGTTCAGCAGAAGTCCCGGAATAATACCCCAGACATCATTGAGAATAAAGACCTAGTATATCATATTATGAGACCTTTCAGACGAGATTTCAGGGGTTACCTATATATCCAAGTAATGTTCCCCACGAAATAAGCAAGTAAGATTTTAGGTTTATATCCCGAACAAATCTACTAAATGTGTAAAAACCTATCGACACATCATTAGTGAGACTGTTTAACGTATTTGAACTTTCCATTTCTTTAGCGTACAGTAACCGTCTAGCTGATGTACTATCATTTTCCCTTTTTTACACAAACTCTTTTTGAAATTTTATCATGTTTTTGGGTTTTTGAAATTTTCTAATGTTTTTGGATTTTTCGAATTTTTTATTGTTTTTGTATTTTCTGAAAATAAAACTACTATCTCCCCCTAAAAACCAAAACAAGTAAAAATTCGACAAACCATTGCAGATTGTTTTTCAACATCATCTACAGTGGCACCTTCATCAACGCCAACGATTTCCTCCGCATCCGATAACAACTTCATACCATTAAGTTTCAAAAGATATTTAAAGCGTGTTTTGTCAAATGCTTTGGTATGTAAGTCAGCTTTTTGTTCATCGGTGTGGATTTTCTCTATTCGTATCAACTTTTTCTCGAAACAGTCTCGAATGAAGTGATGACGAATTTCAATGTGTTTAGTTTTAGCGTGATGAACAGGATTTTTTGTTATGTTAATTGCTGCCTCATTATCAACAAAAATAGGGGAGTTAAGAAATTGCAAACTGTAGTCACGCATCTGTTGCTGGATCCACAAGATCTGAGAGCAGCAGCTGCTAGCAGATACATATTCAGCTTCACAAGTGGATAAAGCGACAGAGGTCTGCTTCTTGCATTGCCAGGTGACCAATCGTGGTCCGAAAAACTGGCACCCCGCTGTTGTTGATTTAGCATTCACTTTGCAGCATCCGAAATCAGAATCAGAATATCCTTCGAGCATGAAGTCGCCAACTTTTGGATACCACAACCCCAGAGATGGAGTTCCTTTCAGGTAGCGTAGAATCCTTTTCACAATTACCATGTGCGAAGCTCTAGGATTTGACTGAAATCGAGCCGCGAGGCAGGTTGGATACATAATATCCGGTCTTGATGCCGTTAAGTACATTAACGAGCCGATCATGGAGCGATATAATGTTTCATCTACCTTCTCTCCGGTGAGATCAGGGTTTATTCCATGGTTCGTCGCTAATGGGGTGGACATTGGTGACATTCCTGACATCCCGAATTTCTCCAGAACATCATGAACGTATTTTGTTTGATGTATGAAAGTTCCCTCGGGAAGTTGATCAACTTGAAGTCCCAAGAAGAACTTCATCTCACCCATTGAAGACATTTCAAACTTCTGCTTCATAACTTGTTCAAAATCTTTGCATAGTTGTTCATTTGTAGACCCGAAAATTATGTCGTCCACGTAAATTTGGACAATCAGAAGATGCCCGTCGACTTCTTTTGTGAAAAGAGTGGCGTCTATATTTCCTCGAGTGAAGTGGTTGGCTAACAAATGTTGAGACAATGTCTCATACCAGGCTCTCGGGGCCTGATGTAAGCCGTACAACGCTTTGTCAAGGAGATAGACTTTATCTTTGTGAATTGGGTCGGTGAAGCCCGGTGGCTGTCCGACATAAACCTCCTCTTTCACCTTGCCATAGAGAAACGCCGACTTCACATCTAACTGAAAAACTTTAAATCCTTTCCACGATGCGAATGCAAGGAAGATTCTGATAGCTTCAAGTCTTGCGACGGGGGCATACACTTCAGTGAAATCTATCCCCTCCTGCTGACTGAAGCCTTGGACAACGAGTCGAGCTTTGTTTCGAATGTAACTCCTCGATCATCCCTCTTGCATTTAAACACCCATTTGGTATTAATCTTCCGGTGACCATCGGGCAAATCTACTAGCTTCCATACACCAAGCTTCTCGAATTGGCTTAACTCCTCCTGCATTGCATTTACCCACGAATCTTCAGTAAGCGCCTCTTTGTACGTTCTTGGTTCTATCTGCGAGATAAAACAACTTAATGAGAATTCAGTTTGTAAAGGAGCAACTTTTGTGTAAAAACATGTAAGCCCTTGATCAAGCTGTCTTCGAGTGCGGACGCCTGATTGCAGTTCTCCGATTATCAGTTCCTCCGGATGATAAGAAAGCGTTCTTGGCATCACCTCGCCTGAAACATCTACTTCGCTTTCCAAATTTGTGACGTTTTGATCAGCAACTTGTTCACTGACTGGAATAGTTTGATTTGAAAACTAGATTAGCTCCCCCTCAGAGTCTGAATCATCACGATCGAATATTGGTCTGTCTTCAGATTCTTGATTAACATTCTCTACCGTCTGATTATCTTGAGCAACATCATTTTCAAAATTGTCATGTTCTCCAGCATTGCTTGGACCCGCCTCATCATCATTTAAAGCTTGTCGTTTTCGATAAGATTCTGCTGGGAACCTTTCATCTTCATACTCTCTTAGAATATCCAACTCATCAAAGAACTCTGGTTCTTCCTCCATGTTGAAGGATTCCCACAAAGTATCATAATTGAAACGCCATGAGTCGCCAGGATTCTGTGGAGGCATTGTGTGACCTTGACATTCAACATTTTGAGCTTCAATAATCCGTTTTAGACTTGGAACGAAGACTCGTCGTAAAGGACTTGCATAACCTACGAATATTCCTTCAATACTCTTCGCACCAAACTTTCCAAAAGGCTCAAGAACAGTACAGGGCGACCCGAACGGTTCAAGATACTTCATATTCGGTTTTCGGTTATTGATCAACTCAAAGCATGTTTTGTTGAATTTCTTGACAGTGAGAACTCTGTTGAGCGTATAGCATGCGGCGGAAACAGCTTCTGCCCAGAAATTTATCGGTAACTTTGAATCAGCAAGCATTGTTCTGGCCGTTTCAATCAGTGCCCTGTTTTTACGTTCTGCAACTCCATTCTGTTGCGGAGTGTACGGAGCACTGAACTCATGCAAGATACCTCTTTCATCACAATATTCTTCCATATTGTTGTTCTTGAACTCAGTACCATTATCACTTCTAATTCTTCTGATACGCCTTTGGTACAAATTTTCAATCTTTCTGAACAACCCCCTCAAACTGTCAAATGTTTCCTCTTTTGACTTCAAGAATAACACCCATGAAAATCTGGAATAATCATCAGTAACCACAAGACAATAAAGTTCTCCGGTAATACTTTTGACATTCACATGACCAAATAAATCCATGTGAAGTCTCTCCAAAGGTCTTGAGACTGAATTGACTTGCTTTTTGGGGTGTGACTTTCTCTTTTGCTTGCCTTTCATGCAGCTAATGCACTCTTTTTCTAGATGGAAACCTTTAATGTGAACTCCCAGAACCAAATCATTGTGCACCAGATAATTCATTTTACGAAGATGAATGTGCCCCATCTTACGATGCCACAACTTTGATTCTTTCTCCGTTGCTCTCGAAATAAAACAGTGTGCTTGACCCGTTGTTGTAGTTGCTACAGTCATGTCTAAAACATACAGATCATCCACTCTAGGAGCTCTCATGATAATCCATTCTTCAGGAATAACAAAGCCTGGTTTCAAAATCAAACACTCTTTGTCTGTGAAGTTAGTAGTATACATCCGGTCACAAATCTGCGAGATACTTAGCAGATTATTTTCCAGCTCAGCAATGTAGTTAACTCTTTCAAACGTGACGATCCCGTTGGATAACGTTCCTTCACCAACAATTCTACCACCTTGGTTACCCGCGAACCCAACATAACCTCCATTAATATTTCTGACATCATACAGCAGCGCTGTCTTTCCTGTCATGTGCCGAGAAGCTCCACTATCCATAATCCAACGTGAAACGGATCTCGGAAGCTCCTGCACATGTCCAAAACATTTAATGAGATTTTGATGCTACCCAAGCCTCTTTTGACTCAGGTAACTTGAAATTAAGGTGAGTTGTTTTAGTGTAAAGTGGCGGAAAGTTTTTATCATTCATTTTAAGGCTTTCAGCAGTCCCAACTTCAACCTCTTTGAATAAGAAAAATTTGTCTTTTTGAGGTTGACCAGCTGGTTGATTTTTCTTCACCACATACTTCTTTTCAGAAGTCGATTTTTGTTTCTCATAAAACTTCAAGGGTACATACTTCATCTTGGTAGAAGATGATGATTTTTCAGTTTCAGACACCTTTGGTGAATCAACTTTCTTTTCAACAACTTTTGGCTTCCATGTTTGTTGAGGTGATGCAACCCGTTGGTAAAATTTATCATTTTTAGATACCGAATTCTTAATATGTTCAGTTTTGATCTTGATGTTATCATTTTTCAAAACATTTTTCTCAACAATCAATGGAGCCTTTCCTTTCACAACATCTCTCTTGATAGAATTCTTCACAGTTTCAGTCTTAGGCTTCAAGTTGGTACACTTTCGTGCAATATGTCCAACTTGATTACATTTGAAGCATGTTCGGGTGTCAACTACCCGACTTGAGCCTTCAGACTGAGGCTGTGAGGCCTTCTTTTCAAAGAACTCTTTGTTTGTTTTTAAAAATATTTCAGACTCCTCATCAGAAAGTGAACTTGAACTGTTCACAAACACCTTTTTCACAGCAAACTTCTTGTTTTGAACATTCTTTTTCTGATAATTCTTACTACCCTGATATCCTCCCGACCATTTATTTTGATTGTTGTTAGAAAAACGTTGCGGAATAACAGGTTTCTTATAGTAAGCTTTATCTTTCTCAAAATTCATTTGTCTCTTTGTCTGTTTCAAACCGTCCACTTCAGACAAATCAATTTCAACCAGTTTGAAAACATTTTTCAATTTGTTCACATTAACATTCTCCAGAGGAAACTCAAGATCTGAATACAACTTATCAGAACCAGACATCTTGTACATCACAAGACCCGGTTCATCATTTAAGTTGTTTTTAGATTTTGGTTTCGGAATGTAATTGTTCAGAAAACATTCTTCATCTTCAGTCGAATCACTATCCAAGACACTTTCAGCCATGCCTTTTATGATCTCAGTTTGAACACTGTCATCGGATGATGATGAAGAAAATGTCACATCAATTGATTCTGGCAATTTTATCTCATTTGTTTCAACATCATCATTAACCAACCCAGATTGCTTCTTTGAAAAATTGTTTAGAACAGGTGGTGGAACTTGATGAAATCCCACCCCAGTTCCATCACAGTATACATCTTCACCAGCTTTGGTTTTTCCAATGGGTTTTGGAACAATGTGTTGCAAAACAAAGCTTGCAGAGTTGTAACTGTTCAGTTTCAAATTAATACGCTCATTCTCAATCTTAGCTTCTTCAAACTTAAGCTTCAATTTCGCAATTTCATCAAGTTGTTGGTTGATTAACTCTTCTTTTACTCGAAGAACCCCTGATAGTTGAAGATTTTCTTTCATTGTTTTACCATTTCTCTCATCAGAATCTTTGACCGTTCGCTTTAGCTTCTCAAAATTTTCAGAAATTTTACGGTTTTCAAGAATCAACTTTTCGTTTTCTTTTCTTATTCTTTCAATGTCATTTTTATCATTTTCAATTTTCTCAGTTAATTCTTTTGATCTATCATTCGAAGCTTTCAGCATTTTGTCACGGTTTAAGATTTGATTCTCAACACTTTTGACTCTACTAGTCAACTCTTCAATCTTCTTACCACTGAGGTAAGTGATTGTACTACAAACTTTGCACTCTTTCATGCAATTTTTGCAGTCATTTTCAGATTTATCTTTCTTACCTGACTCAAGTGTACCAT
This sequence comes from Helianthus tuberosus, assembly GCA_030545235.1. Lineage (NCBI taxonomy): Eukaryota > Viridiplantae > Streptophyta > Magnoliopsida > Asterales > Asteraceae > Helianthus > Helianthus tuberosus. The sequence goes on from JARYGA010060900.1 coordinate 97,834, forward strand.
TTGAACTGACCTTGTTTGTTGATTCAGTTCCAGAACTAGAAACTACCTCAAGTTCTTTTGCTGCAAGAACTTTCTCAGCCATCTTCCTCAAGTTTTCAGCCGTCAGCTCTTGTGATGTATCAATGATCCCATCATCAGCATTCTTTAACTTTGGCTTCTGTTCTGCTTCTTTGACTTTTTCTTCTTTCTCTACTTGTTTCTCATCACCACCTCCCCACCATTCTCTTTGTCTCGCTTCTTCTTCCTCGGCAAATTGTTGTGTAAGAGCATCAACACTGATGGAATCTGGGTCAACTGCAATGTTTCCTTGAGGATCAAGGTAACATTCTCTGTCGGCATCCCACCTTTTTGCTCTTTTAGCTTCTTTGTAAGTGTTATAAATTCTGTTCATTCTGGTTTGGGCTTTCATTCTTCGGTTGACGAGTTTTTCTTCTTCAGTTCTAATGTCTTTAAAAAGAATAATCTTTGTCACGAATGCATAACCCACTGCATCTTCCTCAGGCAATAGTTCGCTCCAATCATAACCTTCGTCATCATGGATCACGGCAAGAGCTCTAGACTTCTCTTTGTTGTCTTCAACTTGCTTCAATCTAGGTGGCTCAGATTTATTCTGGTGATAGATTGCTCTCTTGTAATAATCATCTCTGAAAAGGTTTTCTGACTCATCAGCATATGCATTTCTGCATTCTCGTTTGAAGTGACCTTTCTGCTTACATTTGAAGCACGACACCTTCGATTTATCAAACCCCAGCTTAGTAGAAGCACCACCAATTGTCTTCCTGCCGGTAATTTCCATGAAACGTTGTGCTCTACGAACAGCACTGGCCATAGCCCAACGAATATCGATTAACTCCATTTCCTCGGGATCAATCTGATCATAATCTTCTTTCGTCAGATTGGTGTTACCTATCTTCCCGGCTACTAACCCTTCATACGACTCCAACACAGATGCTAGAAAGATCATCTGCTGTTTGGCTGACTCTTCATCAAAATTTTGAGCATTCTTCAAATCTACCGCAATGTTGCAAGAAAACACGTTCTTAGGAACAGATTGTTGTTGACTTGAAGAATTTGAAGAAGATCCCTGTCTTGGGGTATTGGATGAAAAACCTCCATGAAAACCACTGTTTGAACTTGGACTTTCTTTACTTGAAGTGTTTGTGTTTTCAGCGGAGAAAGCAGTTCTTGGAGAAACATTCTTGGGAATCATACTCTTTGGATAGTACAACTCTATGTTTTGTTGGTATGATGAATGATTTATTTTGTTTGTTTTCTTTATCTCCAATTCATGACTTTCTAGTCTTTCAATCAGCAAGTCGACGGTCAGACTTTCAGCTTTGATTGTGTTCTTTAACATCAGTGCATAGTACTGCCAATCCATCTCTTCTGGTAGTGAATCGAACAGTTTGTCAACTAGCTCCTCTTGAGAATATTTTATTCCGTGCCTCTCCAATTCCAACTTTAAGTGTCCAAATCTTTCAATCATTTTACAAACAGATTCACCTTTTAAGCATCCGAACAAATCAAACTCCTTTCGCAACAATTTCTTTTTGTTTTTGATTATTTCTTCACTTCCTACACATTTTTTATTTAACTTTTCCCATAGATCTTTTGCGTTTGTGTATTCAATGAGTGAAATAATGTCGTCTCTTACGGACTGGTGAATCAAAGCGATGCATTTTTGTTCAGCTATAAAGTTCTCTACGGATTCACCTTCTGACAAATTCTCACAATCTTGTCTTTCTGCAGCATAACCGTTCTTTAAGTTCTTCCAGCTCTGATATGCGAAAGCTTTCAGCCATTCTTCGAATCTTTTTGCCCACCGATTATATTCTTCGATTGCCATTAGCTTTGGTGGTTTGTTGTAGGTACCATATGCGCTTTCAACACTTAGGGCATCGGATAAAGTTTTCTTCGGGTTCGGATTATCATTTGAACGGTTGGAAGTATCGTCTCCGGAATTACCCGCGAAAGCATACATCTCACTGAAGGGATTCATGAATTCCTCCATTTTTAAGTACCTGAAACAATTTTCAAACACTTAGACTATTTTTACAACTTCTAAAAATATCAAACACTAGAACCGGATAGTTATCCGTTCGAGTAGGAATTCGGATGATAACAAAGTCTATCCGCACGGACGGTGATCCGCTCGGATGGTTGTGCGAACGGGTAACTTTGACCTTTTGACTTTTCTGGTTATCCGCACGGGTTGTAATCCGTGCGTGTAACAATGATGATGTCAGCAAACAATCTTGCAGTAACTAACTAATCCAAACCGTTCAGACAGCTGTCCGCACGGGTGAATGACGTCATCAAATACGAACAACTAAACATGATTTTCGATGAATTTGATCTAGTTTTAGGTTGAATCTGATTATGAAACTAAGTAGGATTATACTTTGAATGATTGCGAGACGATTGATATCGATTTTAACAAATTTTAACCGTAAATTCTTGCTCAATTTTTAAATTTTTCTGATTTTATGGTGACAAATGAAGAACAAATGTAAGATCTGAGTAGATGTAGAAGAAATCTGTCAAATTTCCGGTGAAATTTTAATCAAATTGGCAACAGAAGTCAAATCTCCGGTGAAATTTGACTTTGATCGGCTAATAACACTTGAATTCCGGTGAATTCGGTGTTGTTGATCTCGATTCAGCTCCCTGGATGCTCTGATACCACTTGTTGGTCCCGATGATACAGGATCTGATCGTAGGAACAAGATGAATCGACTTCGTCTTAATGTGCGGAATCCATTATGACGAATCACAGATTTGTGCAACACAGAATTCAACGTTTAACTGCTGTCTGTTCGTTCTATTAAGTATTCTGAAAGTTGCAGGATCCGGAAGAAGTACAGACTATCCGTGCGTGTCAAAAGTTCTAACAAAGTTGCACCGGACCACCTATTTATAGACAAACTCAGGAACCTAACAAGTGTTGTCCGTGCGGGTGGGCTACTCGTGCGTATGGCTTACCCGTGCGTATGGCCATCCGCGCGTACGACTTATCCGTGCGGATAAGTCATCCGTGCGTATTGCCATACGTGCGTATTGCCATCCGTGCGTATTGCCATCCGGATGGGTTGAACTCAACACTTTTACAAACAAAACCTATTCCTGAGTTGTTATGCTAACTACAGACATACAGACAATATACATAATCACAGAATACAAAATATGACAACATGCTAACGGAAGCTACAGACGTAATGTACTAACAGTAGATGAAGATGGAGTTCTAGTATCTTATTTATAATCATATCATATCTTCAAAAATCATAATATCTTATAAAATCAAAACAAATCCAAGTAATATCAATATAATATCAAATGGGATTTAGTAAGATTTGGCAAATATTTTATGGGGGCCACCCCTTTGTAACCATAGACAAGAATTGGGGGGGGGGGGGCAAAGGGTAAAATCCAAACTTAATTTTATAAACAAGTTAGCTTTCAAGTGTAATTTTTAGGGACATGATGTGTTATTATGTTATAAGAGGTGTTATAGTGTCCGGGGATCATAACTAGCTCAGAAACATTAAAAAAATGCTTCTAGTAATATTTTTATGTTCCGGGTAATGTCCGGTTGTTCGGTTAAATACCGGTTCGTTAAAGTGCTAAATTGCACCGTTTAGTGTCCTTTAAGTACCCTTTTTGTAACCCTTTTAATTCCCAACACTTAGAAGGGTATTCTGGATAATAAAACATGAATTCCGCATAATATTTCGAGGTTATAAAGCTGATTATAGCTTAATTCTGAAAAATTCTGCACTTAAAGTGCGTTTCGGGTGCTTTTTAGTGCGTATTTTAGCTTCCGGAAAGTCTATATGTTAACCCTTGTATGTACTCTTGGGTTTTAATGTATTCTTGTCGTTGGACCTACACCTAGGCTCCAATTCTATGTCTGACTGCTTTCTGCAGAATTGTTGACACAATGTATCTTACCGGTGAGTTTACTAGTATTACTAACGCAACGCTATCATTAATGCATAAAGCAAATTTCTTGTAGTATAAAACGTGCATGAATTCACAAGTATAGCATGTAATCAGTCAATGTTGACATTTAAGCACATAATTGCAGTCATCAAGTATTAATTAAGTTGTACGGAAATTACCTGTTTTGTGCCAGTTGTCACAGTCTCCCCCCGTTAAAATAATTTCGTCCCGAAATTCAGGCTGATCTATCTCTCGCAGGAGTTTTCTTGAACAGGTGGGGATACTTTTCTTTAAACTGGTCTTCACATTCCCACATGTACTCGGGTCCGTGCTTAGAGTTCCAACGTACTTTGACAAGCCTGACACTACTCCTTCGGGTTTTCTTGACTTTCCAGTCAGTAACCTCAACGGGTTTTTCTGTAAATCGGAGGGTGTCATCGATATGCACTTCATCCGCATGGATGATCACTGTTTCTTGTGTTGGACTCTTCTTGAGGTTGGATACATGAAACGTATCATGTACTCCGTTAAGCTCTTCCGGTAATTCCAACTTGTAAGCCACGGTACCAATTCTTTCCAAAATCTTGAATGGTCCGATGTATCGTGGATTCAGCTTTCCACATTTTCCGAATCTTACTACGCCCTTCCAAGGTGAGACCTTTAACAACACTTTGTCTCCTACCTTGAATTCTAATGGTTTTCGTCTTCGATCAGCGTAACTCTTTTGTCGATCTCAAGCCGCCTTAATGCGTTCTCGGATCTGCATAATCTTGTCGGTTGTCTCTTGTACAAGTTCGGGACCAACCATACGTTTGTCTCCAGCGTCTGCCCAACATAATGGCGACCGGCACTTGCGGCCATACAGAGCTTCGAACGGCGCGGCTTTTATGCTTGTATGGTAACTGTTATTGTAGGAAAACTCAACTAAGGGTAGATGAGTATCCCAGCTGCCGCCTAGGTCCATAACACATGCGCGAAGCATATCTTCCAGCGTTTGTATGGTCCGTTCGCTCTGGCCGTCTGTTTGCGGATGGAAGGCCATGCTCAGATCTAGTTGAGACCCAAAGGCTTCCTGAAAGGATTGCTAGATCCTCAAGACAAAACGTCCATCTCTGTCTGAAATAATTGAGATAGGCACTCCATGACGTGCCACGATTTCTTTTAAGTACAACTCAGCAAGCTTTCCAGTGCTATCCTTCTCTTGGATCGGTAGGAAATGCGCAGATTTCGTCAATCGATCAACTATCACCCATATCGTATCGTGCCCTCTAGGGGTTCTGGGTAATTTCGTTATGAAGTCCATCGAGATTTGCTCCCACTTCCACATGGGTATCTCTGGTTGTTGCAGTAGACCGGACGGTTTTTGAGATTCAGCCTTAACCTTAGCACAGGTTAGGCACTTTCCAACATGAACAGCAACATCGCTTTTAAGTCTCGGGCACCACTAGTAATCCTTCAAATCTTGATACATTTTGACCGATCCTGGATGGATCGAGTATCTCGATTTGTGAGCTTCATTAAGGATGACTTCTCGTATACCGCCATAGAGCGGAACCCAAATACGTCCCTTAAAGTACAAGGTTCCCTCTTTGTTTGGCACCAAATTCTTCAGCATACCTCGGAGGTATTCAGCTCTACGATTCTCTCCCTTAAGGGCTTCTTGTTGTGCGTCACGAATGCGCGTAGTGAGGTTCGTTTGAATAGTCATTTCCAATGCTCGAACCCTTAGGGTCTTAACCCTTTCTTTTCGGCTTAATGCGTCTTCTACAAAGCTTGCCTTTCCAAGATGGTACTTAATCTCACAGTCATAATCGTTCAGTAACTCGACCCAACGTCGTTGACGCATATTTAATTCTTTCTGATCAAATATGTGTTGTAGGCTTTTGTAATCTGTGAAGATTGTACATCGAGTACCATATAAACAGTGTCGCCAGATCTTCAAGGCGAATACCACTACGCCTAGCTCTAGGTCATGAGTGGTATAATTTCTTTCATGTACCTTCAACTGTCTTGAAGCGTAAGCGATGACTTTCTGGCGTTGCATGAGCACGCAACCCAACCCTTGACGCGAAGCGTCGCAGTATACCACGAAGTCTTCAGTGCCTTCAGGTAAGGATAGTATCGGTGCATCGCATAGCTTATTTTTGAGCAGTTGGAATGCTTCTTCCTGCTTGTTACCCCAGTCGTACTTCTTGTCTTTCTACGTAAGGGTAGTTAGCGGTTGAGCTATCTTTGAGAAATTCTCAATAAACCGTCGGTAATAGCCCGCTAAGCCCAAAAATTGTCGAACTTCAGTCGGGGTTTTGGGAGCTTCCCAATTCTTTATGGCTTCTATCTTGGATGGGTCTACATGAATGCCTTTCTCATTCACGACGTGACCAAGGAATTGTGCTTCGCGAATCCAAAATTCGCACTTTGAAAACTTTGCATAAAGTTTCTCTTTCTTCAGTAGTTCCAGAATGGTCCTGAGGTGTTGCTCGTGTTCTTCTCTCGTTCGTGAGTAAATCAGGATATCATCGATAAATACAATCACGAATTTATCGAGATATGGTTTGCATACGCGGTTCATCAGATCCATAAATACCGCTGGCGTGTTCGTCAGTCCGAATGGCATTACAAGGAACTCGTAATGCCCATAGCGTGTTCTGAATGCAGTCTTTAGCATGCTTTCCTGTTGGATTCTCAACTGATGGTATCAAGATCGAAGGTCGATCTTGGAATAATAGCTTAATCCTTGCAATTGATCAAATAAGTCATCAATCCTCGATAGTGGGTACCGATTCTTGATTGTGAGCTTGTCCAGTTCTCTGTAATCGATACACATTCGCAGTGTTCCATCCTTCTTCTTTACGAACAATACTGGAGCTCCCCAAGGCGAGAAGCTTGGCCTTATGAATCCTTTATCCAACAACTCCTGGAGTTGTGTAGATAATTCTTGCATTTCGAATGGTGCAAGCCGATAGGGTGCCTTGGCTACAGGAGCGGCTCCTGGAACCAAGTCTATATGGAATTCGACTTGTCATTACGGAGGTAGTCCTGGCAGATGGGAAAAACATCAGGGAATTCTTTCACCACAGGAATGTCTTCGAGTTTCGGCTCCTCAGCCTTCTGATCTACAACGTGCGCTAGGAAAGCAACACATCCTTTCCTTAAGCATTTATGTGCCTTCATACAACTGATGATTCGCAGAGGCACGTCTCGCTTTTCTCCATGTACGATGAGAGTTTCATCATTCGCCAAAGGGATGCGAATGATTTTCTCATGGCAAATAACTTCAGCCTTGTTTTTGGACAACTAGTCCATTCCGATCACTACATCGAAGCTACCCAATTGGATAGGTAAGAGGTCGATGCTAAATCTTCGTTCCCCAAATTCTAATGAGCAACCCCTAACAACTTCGCCCGATTCAACAAGTTTACCATTGGCTAGTTCTAAGGAATAAGGAATATCTAATCTACTAGATTCTATTCCAAGCATACGTTTAAATTCCACAGACATTAAGCTATAATCGGCACCAGTGTCAAATAATATGGATGCAAAGTGATTGTTTACGAGAAACGTACCGGTGACCACATTAGGGTCCTCGCGTACGTTCCTTGCTCCAATCACAAATGCTCGAGCCTGAGAGTTGTTTCCCTTTGGGCAGTCTTTTATGAAATGATCTTTGCTTCCACAACTGAAGCATCCTTGGTTTTTCCCAGCTCCATTCCCATTCCGATTACCATTGCCATTTCCATTTCCAACACCGTTCCTATTACCAGCACCGTTGCGGTTTCCATTTCCGTTCCTTACTTTTCCCCAACAGTCTTCTGTTTGATGACCCAACCTACCACATTTGTCGCATCTTGGAATGCGACAAGCTCCTTCATGATGATACTTACATTTTTGGCATTTAGGCAGGGTGCCTTGGTATCCTTTGGCTGCAGTATCATTTGCCGCTGCAAAGGTTCTCGCCTCCTTAGGTGGGTTAGTGTCACGTTTCTTGTTGTTTGAACCTTTGTTGTTGCTGCGGGTTGCTTGATTCAGGTTTGCATGTTTCCTTTTCTTGTCACCGGATGACTCAGCGTGCGTCTCGGTCTCCTCAGTAGGGTTCAGTGACAACTTCTTCATACGAACAACATCTTCAGTAAGGCTCACAGCCATAGTTACAGCCTCTGTGATTGTTGCAGGTTTGGCCGAAGTTACCATGCTACGAAATTCTGAGGCCAATCCCCAGATGTATCGTTCAACATGCTTAAATTCGGGAGTCACCATATAGGGGATCACTCTCGACAAATCGTGGAATCTTCGGGTATAACCAGTGATATCAGCACCTTCCATGGTCAAATGCTAGAACTCAGTCTCTAACCTTTGGAGTTCAGCACGAGAACAATACTTCTCCCTCATCCTTTCCTTCAGTTCATCCCAAGTCATGCCATACGCGGCATCATCACCCAGAGTTTGGACTTGCAAATTCCACCAGGTTAAAGCTTCATCAACAAACAACCCTGTAGCAAAAGTGACTTGTTGATCCGCGGTACACTTGCTCATACGGATAGTGGCATCAGTCTTCTCCGTCCATCGTACAAACGCCACTGCACCTCCAGTGCCGTCGTAGTTCAGCGGTTTGCAGTCGAGAAACTGCTTGAAAGTGCAGCCCTGAGCTGTGTTTCCTCCAAATGAATCTCCATTCCCATTGCGTCTTGCATTGCTTGGTCCTCCACTTTGTTCAGTACGGTTCGCCTCGTACTGAGCGATAGCTGCGGAGATCCTTTCTTCTAGTAGAGCGTTAAGCTCTTCAGAAGTTCTTGGCAGTGGGGAGGAGGAGGTTGATCATAATCCTGATTGTTCACAGCTCTTCTAGGCCCCATGTTCTGTCGGAACATAACACAATAGGGTTAGACATTTGTTTGATATCGTTGTACGAGACAGTAGTAGTATATATATATACAGGCATATACCACATAAGTGACATCAAACAATCCGCCGAATATATCAATTCATACAGCAACAAGCATGCATAAATAGATAAATACTGTTGTGTCATAAGATATTCATCGAGTCTTTACACATATCAGGGAAACTTGTTACGTTATTGTTTGCATGATTCACAAAGTGTATAAGGGCTACATCTCCCCAAAGTACAAGTTTAATATATGTAAAAGATAAATATCTTATTGCACATTGGCGGTTCATGTCTTTATACCCTAAATTATTACTCCAACAGAGTATTTAATAGGCTGGGGGAAGGGTGTTCACGTTTGGCCTTTTCTTGTATTGAAGGAATCTCGTTTGATACGTGACAAGACTTGCTGTGGTTTCTGTGCACTGAATTCCATAATTATGTATGCATCCATAATTACGTAAGTCCTTGCACAGTCCGCACAGTTCGTTTCATCCTCGTATCGCTTCCTTCAGATAGGCCATTGCTTTCAGGTAAAGTCACGAGTACCTGAGATATTCTATTTCTAGTATACGTATATATCAATTATTTCACATAGTTGCAAGTAATTTCTAGTCAAAGACAAGTGCTTCTCCAGTGCACCATAAGTCTCGTAGTGTCTTTTCTTGACTCTCTGAAAACAGTTTCAGGTAGTGGATGTCGCAGAAAGTTTTATGCAATGAAAACTCTTTGAAAAATTGTTTTCGTGAAAGGATCCTAGAGATTGTAGACTAGACTCTAGAAGGAATCCTGGTTCACTACAATCGCAGCTCTGATACCAATCTGTCACACCCCTTTTTAAGGCGGAAGCACGAGGTGTGATCATGAAAGGTTCTCATTGCATACGAAGGGTAAACATACTACATGCTCGTAAAAATAACTTCAAATACCAAACATTTCATAACTGAAAACATAGTTTAAGCGTTTACATCACAAGATAGCATATTGTCTGAAATGTTACAACTTTATTTAAGGAAAAACATAAACAACATCCAGGAGCATGAGTAAGACCGCGCGCACATCCACTTTAGTTACCTGAAATACATGTGAGTTTTGGAAAAATCGTCAACATAATGTTGGTGTGAATTCATGCAGTTTCTGTATTGAACGTTTGTATACTTTGTATGAAAAACATGGTATGTATCTTGTATAAATCAAGTCTTTCTGTATGTATCAAGTTGTTAATGGGTTGCAAGGCCATTAACATGTGACATGACATAGGAAGCATCCAAACCATAGGCATTTTTCTAGTTTTCGATTCACGACTGAGACACAAAAGCACTACTCGGTACTCGTTCTCACCAAGAGTGTGGCTGCCCGAAAACCCGTTAGATCTAACCTTTTGTTCTGCGGTCTAGGTATATTGTTGATTAATGGTGCTTATGGTACCCTATTCGTGACACGATTTCTCGTATCATTTCTTGTATCATTTCTCGTATCATTTCTCGTATCATTTCTCGTATCATTTCTCGTATCATTTCTCAATTCTTGTATCCATCATACCATTTGTAAAAATTGTAACATTTGTAACATGTATTTCACCCCCGAAGTTATAAAACTGAAAACAGTTAAAAGAAAAGGGGGAGCATGAACTCACAACTTTGCGTTCCTTGCGCCGTAAACTTCACCGGATTTTTCTTTCTAGCGTCGTTAAATGTTTTTTATTAACGTTAGTCACTAGACTTGTATCGCACAAGTACAAGTCACTATCTTTTGTGTATGTATTCTTGTGTTAGAAATAATTTATATTTTTAACTATGTGTCTTACTTATATTATTTTCTCAACAATAAATATAAGTATCTTGTATTTTTCACCCGAATTATGTATTTTGTCCAAAACTGCATTCCATGTTCATAACTTGTCCAAGTTATTTATTCTATCAAGTAATATATTTTCATAAATATATTTTCTCGTGTTTGTCTAAGAATGTTGTATGTGTATTTTTGTATTTTCACTCCTTAGGAGTAGTTAGTGTGTATTCAGGTCCTAATACACTATTACATGTAATACATACTATATACACTTAGCACAAAATTTGGTGATCAATAAATATATATATTTTTCTCAAAAATATACATACTTAATATCAATTTTAGTCTTGAAGAAATCATCATTTCTTAACACAAAAATTAGGGAAACCTTGGTAAATATTCTTAGATACATTTTTAGGGAATAAGTTTCTCAAAAACTTATATTTTTCTAAGTGTCAAAATTTATAGAAATTTTGACAGAGTTTCCCCTAAAAATAGAGGTTTCCCATGTTTTCAAAACATGTGTTTATTTTCTTTTAAATCATCACAACAATCATCAACTCATTTAACACTTACCGAGTGTCAAAATCAAGTATATTACACTATATCATGAACTTGAAGTTTTTGTAAAAACTTGTAGTAATTTACCATGTTATTTAGTAGGTTTAGTTACCCTTAAAAACATGGTTATTTGTTTGTAAATCACTTTACTAAAAGATTTAGTCATTTACAACTTGTAAGATGATTTTTCTAAAACTATTTCTCTTGTATTTTTCTTGTTAAAATATGTTTCTAGTCTTGTTTAAACACTAAAGATATGACTAGTTTATTTAGAAATCATAACTTTGTAAATCTCATAAATAAACTTGGTTTCTTGGGAAAATTATTTTTGTAATCATCTAATTACAAGATTTGTATCTTGTTTAAACCATCTTTACATATGAAGATCACTTTCATCATTCAAGTTCATGAAGACATAAAGTATGATGATCTTGGTCTTTCACAAGATCACCACTTTAACTTACTAGATCATGTGTTTAATCACAATCTTGTAGTATTACTAACATTAATAATCAATCAATAAGAAGCAAATCAACATATTCAACATGTATTCTTATATTTTTAAGCTTATGTTGAGGATTCATGTTCATATTCTTTAGTGTTCTTGTGTTTAACAATATATACCATCTTTTAACCATCAAGATATGAAGTAATAAGAGACTATGAGGGCTCACCACTAGCAACAAGGCTAGGGAAGATTACTAGAACTTGAAGATGACAAAAATCTATACTATCTATAATAAGAGAAGATTGGCTGATGTAAATCTGCCTATGTGTCAACTCCTAAGATATGCCATGTAGGATATGGTGATGTCATAAATCTCATTTATTAAAAGACTTTAATTTGTTAAAAGACTTTAAAATTCAAACATGGCACATATTCACCTTTTTCAAACCACTGCTATCAAACCACTGTCCTTCCAATATGATATAAATTCAAACCCTGCATCAAACTACTGCCCATTCAAAACCCTGCATCAAACTACTGTCCACTCAAAATTTTGGCTCCAGTTTCAAAATTTAAACATGGCTCCAGATTCAAAATTTAAACAACCACGTATAATAAGCCCAGCTCTCTCTCTAAAACTCATTTTCAAATCCAGAACTCTCAAATCTCTCTCTCTCTCTCTCCGCAGCATTCTCTCTCTCTCAAACTCTCACAATTTCCACTTCAAACCACCTCTCATCCTCTGTTCTCTCTCTGGCGATCGATGGCGATTCAAGATATGTTTTTCCTTCTGATTTCACTATCTGATATGTTTTTCAGTTTGTTACCCATCAATCAAGATTGTCGTTTTTCAGCCCAATTCCAAGCACAACAAGGTATGTCGACGTCTTTTGTTTATCTCACAGATTTTTTTTTTTTTTTTTTTGTTACTGATCGATTTCTAGGGTTTTTGGCATAAATTTATTTGGGGTAAACGGTTACAAAAATATTGATCAAAATTACACTGATCGATTTCTAGGGTTTTTGACATAAAACTATTTAGGGAAAATGGTTGATCGATTGCTTTGTTTCAGATCTTCAACGGCGATATGGATTTCTCGAAGGTCGGTGAGAAGCTTCTCAGTTCAGTCAGTTTCGTAGAGATCAAGTAAGCTTACTTCGATTTACCCTTTTTGTTTACAGTTTATCTTATGATTGATTCTCAAGAAATTGAAGAAATTTTTGACTTTGTGTTTGACTTATATTGACTTTGAAAGTTGTGTATTGAAGATCAAGTTCCAAAAGAGCAAATATGGCTGCCATGGAAACATTATCCTCATCAACGGCATTGATTCTGAGTGAGTTTGTTTCTTTTTTGTGTATCTATTATTGTTTTAACTTTGACTAATATTTAATTTAATAACAAAATAGGAAAAGAAAACCCATGGTTGTACCTACTGAGGATCATATCTATGAATTTATGAGGTAATGTGTATAATATTATTACAATATATCTACAATATATCCATGTATTTAATGTACTAGAGTAGTAAGTACTGAATTTTAGATTATTAATAATGGGTAAAGTTCTTGTACAAATAATCTTAACATACTAAACATACAAATTGAAGGAAAACTAAAAAAGACAAGGTGGCATTTTTGTAATTATCAATAACTATCAAAGTTACTCTACAAATATACCTAAAAAAACCTAACCACTCCCCCCCCCCCCCCCCCAAAAAAACCTAAAAAAAACCTAACCCCCCCCCCCCCAAAAAAACCTAAAAAAAACCTACCCCCCCCCCACCCCCAAAAACCTAAATAAAACCTAACCCCCCCCCCCCCCCCCCACCCAAGCTAAAATGCTAAAAACTAAACCCCCAAAAAAACCTAAAAAAATAAAAAAAAAAACACACACAAATTATTTATTTATTTATTTTGCTAACGAAATGTAGCGATTTTTTAATAAAAAATGTTAAAAAAAAAATTTGTGTTTTTTTAGGTATTTTTGGTTGTAACTTTGATAGTTGGTGGTAATTCCAAAAATGTCACCTTGTCTTTTTGGGTTTTCCTTCAATTTGTATGTTTAGTATGTTAAGATTATTTGTATTTGATCTTTTGCCTATTAATAATATATAGTTTAAAAATAGAGATGGTTTGTGCTTTTGGTTTACAATGATCTACGCTATGCTTTTATGTTCCACTGTTCAGATAGTATAGGTGGATATGAGAAAATTAGGCTCATTTTACATATTTGCTAAATAATTATAAGAAAAAAGTGAAGACGCAATGCCGGTGATTTAAGGTTTCTACAGTAATGAATATCTACATTTCCCTAAAACAGAAACACAGTATCGGTACATGAAAACAATTCCATGTATAACATACATCATATATACATACATGCCGTTTACACAAAGAAAACCTAACAATGATAAGTCATATGTACTAATCATCGATTTATAACATGTTTACCAGACACGTGATTGAAAATTATGAGCCTGTCTGGAATCATATTGTTTGCATATGTTAATTGATTTTGTCAAAGATAATTCGTTAAGAAGAATGTATAGCTCGATCGTGTTATAATTCGTTAACATCACAGGAAAACACAATGGCGACAATCAATCTAAGAAAGGGAAACACAAGGTTTCCACCGGAAGTAAACAGAGTCCTGTACGTACGCAACTTGCCATTCAACATCACATCGGAAGAGATGTACGATATCTTCGGAAAATACGGTGCAAGCGAGCCTCGAGCTGTCCGTTGAGTCGTTCCCCGTTCAAGCGAGCCTCGAGCCGTCCGTTGAGTCGTTCAAGTCTGTTGTTGAACAGAAGTGTGATATTCCAGTGGCACAGCAGCGGTTGATTTATAAAGGACGGATACTTAAGGATGACCAGACTCTTAAGAGCTACGGTAGTTTCTTATTAGTTATTAAACTGTTTATTTATTTGTTGAATGAATGGTTATGTTTGAGTTTGATTGTTTTTACTCGGTCCTATATATTTATAGCTGAAAGAAAAGCTTGATACCTGAATCTAGATGGTTATGTTTGAGTTTGATTGTTTTTACTCGGTCCTGTATATTTATAGATGAAAGAAAAGCTTGATTCCTACCCTATGAAACTATTATTTTCCTGTAATTTTGAGGAATGAAAAATATTGATGGCTATGAAATTTGATGCCTATTTTGGTTTCGTTTTTGAACAATTTGTATACTTTTTCTGCAGCGAATAAAAGATCAGCGAACTGAACTGCGTATCAAGGTCAAACTGCGGCTGAACTTCAGTTTACGAATAACACAAAAAGCCACTCGGTGACTGATATATCAACTCAGAATCACAGATTTATGCAAATTCAGCGAATGGACAAAATAATTCTGCGACTGCACGCTGATTTCAGCGAATGAATTAGTTTGGACAGCAAGTGATCAAACAACGAAGACTAATAACGTTTCGGCGAATGAACAAAGCTGCAGACGAACTAAACAACTATTGAACACTTTTGCGATGGATATCTACACTGCATCACATTGACTGGCTCGAAAGCATGGTGTGGTATGTAATTTTCACTTAACTTATTCAGTTTATTTGTGATTTTTATCGTTGACACAAATCTGATATGAGTTTAATTTCAGGCGATTCAGCGAATGGGCAGAAGTTTATGGAACAATGACAAAGTTCCCGAGGGTTTATTGATTCTATCATGTGAAGAAGATTATGCAGTCTGTTTACCTTTTCTTGAAAAAGGTTTTTATAACCATTATAAAATACCTTTTTTTGGGTCTATTCGAACAGGTTCATCTGGCCGAATAGAAGGTCTATTCATCTGAAAGTTGTCTATCCATTCGGAAATAAGGCTATCTGCTCGGAAACAGTTCATTTGTAAACAAGTTCATCCGGTGTTTAGAGTCCATTTGTGGTTAAATAGTCCATTCATTGATTAACATAGTTCATCCGGCCGAAAGCACAGTTCAATCCATTTGTTGATTTAGAAGTCAGTATCAGCTCATCTACAATATATCAGTTCATCCATCTGTAATCAAGTCTATCCGCCGAATTTGGTTTTTGTCATTTGATAAAGCCCATTCGCAGAATTTGTTTAGAATACGTTCATCGGCAGAAGTCTGTTCATCTGTTGTTTTCATTCGCTGTCTAAACTGTTCATTCGCTGAAACGTTATGGTTCATCCGCTGATCTGCACATAAGTCTTGTCTATTCACAGAATCTTGGTTATCCGCAGATTGTTTACATAGATCTAATCTAACAGATCTGGTTGATATTAGTGAATTGACAATCACAGGTCTAATCGATATTAGCGCAGATATAATCTAACAGATCAGCAGATTTCATTGTTTACAGAACAGGAATCTGTTCATCCGCTTGGAACAGATTCTTCATCCGCAGATTGTTCTTTATCCGCAGATATCGTTTAATGGATTCTTTAGAGACTCGGGTCGAATATCGAGCAAGAGACTGCCACCCGAAGAAGATTATATAGTGTTGGGGATTCTGCTACCAATTGTTTTAACCCAACAGTGGTTTCAACCACTGTTTCTCCACAAAAACACTGTTTTAACCAAACAGTGGTTTCAAACCAACGTTTCAACCCAACAGTGGTTTTAACCACTGTTTCTCCACAAAAACACTTTTTTGACGATAACTCTATAGCAGAATCTCCAACACTATCTGCTACAAAAAGGCTTCAACAATATCTATTAACTATAATAAAATTACTATTTTGCCATTTCAGGAAAATCGGCTCCCCAAAAGCATGGCCAAGACAAAATGCCGAAATAAAGGATGGTACTCCAAAGAAGCAAGAGCAATGCAACTGCAAACACTCTCAATGCTTGAAGTTGTAAGTAAATCATTTAGTATATATCTACTTAATGAACCATAAAATCACAAGGACCCAGATGTAATAAGTTTGAGATTTGGACTAAAGTGGCAAAACTGGCCAAACCACAGGGACCAAAATGGCAGTTTACTCTTTATTTTATTTTCATTGGATTATTATCCCATTATATTATATTAGTCAAACTTGTGAGGTTTAAAATAAGTTGTATTGGTCGAAACACGGTTAAGGTGTATCTCGAATATATTGTTAGTTCAAAAAAATTATACCAATAATAAAAACTTTAACTTGACTACACTATTGCTATATATATTAAATTTTTTACGTGTTTGATACGTTATATGAGTATATGCCAATCGCTTATGGTACAAGTGTCACATACATCAATCGCTTTTTGCATATCGGAGTACTACAATAAGCGATTTTAGGTGGCGATTTTAGGTGTTGTTAATGTAGTGAAAAAATAGAAAATGTGTACAAACTATTAAGATCAATATTGCAAATATTTGTAAGTATTATCACTTACAAATGAGAATATATTATTTGATTTGGGATATTACTCTGAATAGAAATGTGTTGTATTGTGTTGGACCATTAGTCATGCTATTTGACCTTTTCATATTGCCTTCAGCTGAACCAACAAATGACTTGTATTTAGAAGTCGTACGGTAGTTGTTTGCCTTTCTTAAGATAATTGTTAGATTTGCATAGATATGGAAGTCATGGTTTGCAATGTATTGCAGTATCTTCGAGCCAACAACACACTGCAGCCCCTGTTTGCCAATACACGAAGCGGCGCTTATGGTCCAGGTGGCAGCAGCACCCCTGCCGGAAACACAGTGGGACGGTGGTTAAAAGAGAGAAGAGAGAAGAAAAAGGAAGAGACGAGAGCCCACAAGGCCCAACTCCATGTGGCTGTTTCTGTTGCTGGCGTGGCTGCAGCCGTGGCCACAATTGCAGCCGCCACCGCAGCAGCAGCAGCATCCAGAAAAGACGAGCAAACAGCCAAAACCGACATGGCTGTTGCCTCTGCCGCCACCTTGGTTGCGGCTCAATGCGTTGAGGCGGCAGAAGCCATGGGAGCTGAACGCGAACACCTTATTGCTGCTGTCAACTCGGCTGTTAATGTCAAGTCCCACGGAGATATACTCACTGTCACTGCTGCAGCTGCCACAGGTAAACATCTATCTTTTGACCCATTTCATTTAAAACGTACCATAAAACACACAAATTGTCTCAATAACTTGTGTTTTTTATAGCTTTACGTGTGGCGGCGACATTAAAGGCAAGGGCATTGAAAGAGGTATGGAATATAGCAGCAGTTATACCAGTTGACAGAGGAATCAAAGTAAACAAAAACCATGGAAACAGCAGTGGTTACTGTGAGGAGCTCTTACCCGAAGAAAACTTTCTCGGTATTTGTAATCAAGAGCTTCTTGCTCGAGGTAGCGAGCTTCTCAAACGCACCCGTAACGGTAAATATCCAACTTCTCAACATCTGCTACTCGCAAAATAATCAATAGCACATGTCTATAACATATTGGGTACGTAAATACGTAATGCAGGTGATCTTCACTGGAAAATTGTGTCTGTTTATATCCACCGGTCGGGTGAAGTGATGCTAAAGATGAAAAGCAAACATGTTGGCTCTACAATCACAAAAAAGAATAAAAGTAAGTGATTTTAACTTATAACGTTTAACTGATTATGCGTGTTAGTTACTACCATCTAATGGGCTTGGATATTTCAGATGTGGTGTTGGAGGTTTGCAAGAATATGCCAGCGTGGCCCGGGCGGCACCTGTTTGATGGCGGTGAGCAGCGGCGGTACTTTGGGCTGAGGACGGCTATCCGTGGATTGGTGGAATTTGAGTGTAGGAACCAAAGAGAATATGATATGTGGACTCAAGGTGTTTCACGGCTTTTGGCGATTGTGGCCGAAAAGAAACTTAGTCGGAATGCATGAGATATTTAAGTGTTGTAAAGGACTACGGTGGTCTGGTTTAGTTGTTTTGTGGGTTTTAGAGAGGTTATAATTATAAGGTTATAATAGGGGTTGTGTAATGAATTTAATAATATAAGATTTGTTGGTATTTTGGTAGTTATTGTGAAGGAATTCTTGCATTTTTTCACGTATTAATGGTTCAAGGATAATTACCCCTTGAAACATCTGTTTAGATTTATGTACAGCAAGTCCTGCGGTTAGCATGACTCGTCTTAGGATTAATGTTAAAAGATTTGTCTTACTATTAATATTATAAGATCCGCGTATTAGTAGTGCTTCAAAGGCCTAATCCTCGTGGTTATTAATGTTAAAAGACTTGTCTTACGATTAATAAAGAACGAGTTTTGATTCCATCGTTTGTTTACATGCGTTAACTCCTTTGGTTCCATTTCTCACATATTGCCGGTGTCAAGGCCTTCAATGTTGTACGCTTGGTGTTCTGCCACGGTGTGTTGATCCGAACCTCATGGATTCTTAGACCCCCCGTAGTGGGGCTTTTTTTAAATAAAAAAAAATAAAAAAAAACGCTGAAAAACGCCCCCGGTGTAGGGTAAAAAGATAAATGAAAAAAAACGCTGAAAAACTTTAGTCAAACAAAGTTTTAGATACCTCAAACAAATAATACTCTTTTGAAACCTAAAATCTGTTTATTAATCAAAGGTTTGGTTTGTAAAACAGAGGTTACAAACAGAGGTTAAGATTTCAAACTGTTGTATGAGAAAGGTTTTGGTTTCAAACCAGAGGTTAGGATTTCGAACAGAGGTTACCATTTTTTTGTGGGGTGTTGATGTATTATAATCTATTGCGCCTTAGCTAATAATTTCTATATTATATACTTTCAACTTATTTCTATATCAAACATAGAAATAGATTATAATACATAATTGAAATTGTTTATAATCTGCAAAGTTTTTATAATCTATTGAAATTGTTTTTATAAAAGAAAGTTTATAAAATGGTATATAAAAACAGATTATAATCTATTGCGCCTTAGCTAATGATATATTATATACTTTCAACTTATTTCTATATCAAACCTTAGCTAATAATTTTTTTGTAACACAGTAATAAAATTTTTATGTTCTAACACATATTGGCTTTAACATTGTTTTATAAATATATGTAACTAAATACAAACAATTTAAATGATGTATTATAATCTATTTCGATGGTTGTTAAAGCTACCCGTGTGGTCACACGGGCCCTACACCTAGTAAAGGATAATAGCAAATGAAGAAGGTCCTTCAAGATCCACAAGCTCCATACCTCTTAACTTAGCTCCTAACACCTTGTGTGTACCTTGGAATGGAAGGATGTTGGATGAAAATGGTGGTAGTATGGTGGCGGGTTGAGGCCGAGAACAAGGAGGGAGAGAAGGAGGTTGAAGATGGTGTGTGGATGAAGATGGAGTTCTAGTATCTTATTTATAATCATATCATATCTTCAAAGATCACTATATCTTATAAAATCAAGGGTAAATTACTTTTTGAGTCCCTGTGTTTTATGGGTTTTAACTAGTTGAGTCCAAAAGCAAAAAGTTTAACGACCTGAGTCCCTATAAGCATTTTCTTTAACCATTTGAGTCCAAATTTCAACCTCAGTTAGATAATCTCAGTTAATTTTTTTTAAAATGACCAAAACACCCTTTTATATTAAAAAAACCATTTTATTATTAAATATATATATATATATATATATATGTCCAGATCAACAAACCCTTTCATCTTCACCATTACCTCCAGAACTTTCTCTCTCTCTCTACCAAAACAATCACTACCATAACCATCATACACCATCATACACCACCATAACCATAATACCTCCGACAACACCGTCGTCACCATCTCCACCTCCACCGCAACCTCATGATTCCGATTCACCGCAAGTTCTTCAATCTCCGCAAGTCTAGATCTAGCGATATCAACAAACTCATGGATCTGGATAGTCACCTAGGGTTTTGAGAACAGATCGACGGCTGCACTACACCTAGGGTGAAACGTCTTC
Source organism: Helianthus tuberosus (assembly GCA_030545235.1). Classification (NCBI taxonomy): domain Eukaryota; kingdom Viridiplantae; phylum Streptophyta; class Magnoliopsida; order Asterales; family Asteraceae; genus Helianthus; species Helianthus tuberosus. The sequence continues at coordinate 118,301 of JARYGA010060900.1, forward strand.
AACGGCTGCACTCCACCTAGGGTTTTGAGAACAGATCCGGACGTCTTCAAGGTCTTCAATGGCTGCACTCCACCTAGGGTTTTGAGAACAGATCCGGACGTCTTCAAGGTCTTCAATGGCTGCACTCCACCAGCGTGAAACGTCTTCAACGGCTGCACTCCTGCGTCCAGGCTGTTCTCCACCAGCTCCATTGACGCAACTGGTAGATTGATTGTATAGGATAAATGGATTACCGGCGAGATGGAATTGGATGATGGAAGAAAATTTTGATTTGATGGAATTGGGTGTTTTAGAGCTTTTAACTACAGGGACTTAGGGCAGTGGTGGTGGCAGTGGGGCGACACTAGTGGTGGAGGTGAGACAGCGGTGGGGATGGTGGTGGGGCAACACTGTTAGGGTTTCTTTTTCTAGAGTTTTGTTGAAATTTTGTTGGATAGGTGGAGAGGGAGAGGCGACGGAGACATGGTGGTCTCGTATGCAGGCGGTGGTTGATGGTGGTAAGGGTCTAGATGAGAGAGAGAGAAGGGATGACATGTCTGAGTTTGTGCGATGGTGGGGATGGTCGTGCGATGGTAAGGATGATGGTGGTGTGGTGGTGCTGATAATGGTGCGGTAGAGATGATGGTGGTGTAGTGGTGGTTCGGTGGTGGAGGTGGGGGTGGTGCGGTGATAGTGGTAGAGAGAGATTACAGTGTGTGTGAGAGAGGTTGCAGAGGGGTTGTATCCCTTTCTACATATATATAATTTATTTTTATATAGATATATTATATATTAAAAATTTATGCATTAAACACTTGTTCCTTAATACTCTTGTGCATATAAGACTTGTACTTATGTGTAAATGACCAAATTGCCCTTGTAGTTAACAGACTTGGTGGATGGAGTTAGAAATTTGGACTCAAATGGTTAAAGAAAATGCTTATAGGGACTCAGGTCGTTAACTTTTTGCTTTTGGACTCAACTAGTTAAAACCCATAAAACACAGGGACTCAAAAAGTAATTTACCCTAAAATCAAAACAAATCCAAGTAATATCAATATAATATCAAATGGGATTTAGTAGGATTTGGCAAATATTTTGTGGGGGCCACCCCTTTGTAACCGTAGACAAGAATGGGGGGGGGGGGGGAAGTGTAAAATCCAAACTTAATTTTATAAACAAGTTAGCTTTCAAGTGTAATTTTTAGGGACATGATGTGTTATTATGTTATAAGAGGTGTTATGGTGTTTGGGGACCAAAACTAGCTCAGAAACATTAAAAAAATGCTTCTAGTAATATTTTTATGTTCCGGGTAATGTCCGGTTGTTCGGTTAAATACCGGTTCATTAAAGTGCTAAATTGCACCGTTTAGTGTCCTTTAAGTACCCTTTTTGTAACCCTTTTAATTCCCAACACTTAGGAGGGTATTCTGGATAATAAAACATGAATTCCGCATAATATTTCGAGGTTATAAAGCTGATTATAGCTGAATTCTGAAAAATTCTGCACTTAAAGTGCGTTTCGGGTGCTTTTTAGTGCGTATTTTAGCTTCCGGAAAGTCTATATGTTAGCCCTTGTATGTACTCTTGGGTTTTAATGTATTCTTGTCATTGGACCTACACCTAGGCTCCAATTCTATGTCTGACTGCTTTCTGCAGAATTGTTGACACAATGTATCTTACCGGTGAGTTTACTAGTATTTATGACGCAACGCTATCATTAATGCATAAAGCAAATTTCTTGTAGTATAAAATGTGCATGAATTCACAAGTATAGCATGTAATCAGTCAATGTTGACATTTAAGCACATAATTGCAGTCATCAAGTATTAATTAAGTTGTACGGAAATTACCGGTTGTGTGCCAGTTGTCACAGATTTAGTGTTATTTGTGACTTTGTCTGGTCATCCGATGTGTTCTATCTTGGATATAGCTCATACTCATCCAGAGTTTTGTCTATCCGGTCAAAAGATTAATTCCATCCGTTGATTTGTTATATTGTCTATCCGTTCGAGTTCCATCTGGACGAACAAGGTGCATCCGGAAAATTGAAAGTTTATCTAGTGTTATCTTCATTCGGTTGAATACTGGTATTCATCGAACTGGGTTTATTCATTGCTGAATTAGTCCATTTGTTGGAGTTCATTTGCTGAAATCAGATTGATGCTCTCTGTCTGCAAAAAATAGATTGATGCTGAAATCAATCAATCTGCAGAATTGATTGTTCAATCGGTAGATATGATTCGTACAGAATTATAGTCGTTCGCAGAGTTTACACATTCGCTATAACAAGTTCTAGGTCAAGATCATCTGCTTTTATTCAGCACATTCACTGATTTTTCATCCACTAAACTAGTTCATCAGATGAGACATTCTCGGCTGAAGAAACAGATTAATCCGCTGCTGAACAGTGTTCATCGCTGAAGTGCATATTTGGTCATCCGCAAACTGTTATACCATTCAGTTGTTGATAATTCAGTCCATTCGCTAAGATTAGTTTATCTTTAGTTCATTTGCAGGAACTTGTAACGGATCAGGAAGAAGTTTATTCATTGCAGTTTTTTTTACCAGTCGCAGAATCAGTGTCTAGTTGTTTGAAGTCAATTTATTTACTGTTATACGTTGATCCGCAAGAAATTCGCAAAATTTTGCACATCCGCGCAAGTCTAAGATCAATCTCTGTCCAAAAAAATTCAACATTATTTCAGAGTCATGTTCAAGGGGTTTCAAGTAATCGGTTCATTAAAACTGATTAAGTGTTTGTCTGTTTGCAGGTGATAATCAAGGAGTGATAATCGAAGAATCCAAACATCATGGCTGAAGAGTTTTACAACGATTTTTATAACGCTTTCACTTCCGAGTCATCCGAAACAACAACCGCACCGAAAAGTATTTCGAAAGCTATAACTGATAATATAAAACATGAAAACTTTTATGGAACTCACTCAAAACCACCAAAACTTGATAATATTGAAGATTATTCCTGGTGGAAAGAGAGGTTTATTAATTGGGCAAAAGCGTATGCTCATGAGAGTTGGTTTTGTATAGAATTCGGGTATAAAAGGCCATTAAATGGTAAAAATGAAAAAAATTCCACTTTCAAGCTTAGAAACTGAAGACAGAAAGACATTTTCTCATGAACAAAGGATGATCACGTTAATTCAACAATCGATTAGAGATGATATCTTTGCATTACTTAATCATGATGGATCATCAAAATCTGTGTGGGAAGCATTGCGAGTGAAAGCTGAGGGAGGAAAAAAATTAAAAAAAATATCATTATTAAAAAAGGAATTTGATTTATTTGAGTGTATGAAAGGTGAAACTGTGAGACAAATGATTGAGAGATTTTGTCACCTTAAAATTAAACTTGACAGGTTTGGAATTACAAAAACCAAAGAAGAAATCATTGAAAAAGTTATCGAAGCTTTACCACGTGCAGATCACTAGCAGACATTTGTCATAATTTTGAAAAATGATTCACAGTTTGATGAGATTACCTTGGATACATTGATTGAGAAGCTTAAGATTCATGAACTGGAGTTGCAAAAACAGAACAAAATGAGCAGTTCTACCTATCAGCAAAATGTGGGTCTTGACTACAGAGGAAACTTGCTTTCAACCAATCAATCGTCAAAGATTGGTACAGCTTTCAGTGTTGAAAAATCAAAAGATTCACAGAAAGATAGTTCATCAAGTTACAATCCAGATTATCATTCTTCCTCAACAGCATCAAATACAGCAGAACCCAATGAGATTCATTGCAACATTGCTTTAAAACTGAAAAATTCTCCGACAATGAGTATCACTGCTGCTAAACAACAAATGAGTTTCTTAGCATCGATTCTGGAATCTTATGAGAGCCTGGTGGCGGGGAGAATCGGAAATCCCGAAATGACAAAAGAAGATTATGACCAGATTGACCCAGAGGAGATGGAACTCATTGACATCAGGTGGTGTTTAGCTAGTGGCATTAGAAGAGCGTAACAGTTTATGGAGATCACAGGCAGGCAATGTCTAGAAGGTTCAAACACAAAGCTAGGGTTTGACAAGTCGATAGTTACATGTTTCAGGTGTAAACAGAAGGGTCATTTTAAAAGAGAGTGAATGAACCGGAAAGTAGCTGATCATGTTAATCCATTTCATGACGATTACTACAAGAAGGCAATTTATCATCAAAACAGTGAATAATCGTCAAAGCTTGTTCAAAAGCAAATTGCTGAAGGATCGTCTAAAGAAAGAAAACAAGCTTTAATTGGAAATTCGTTAACGATTCATGATGACAAAGGGTTTAACTGGGGTAAATACTTAAAGGAAGAGAAAAGGGCGCTAGTTGCTAAAGTGAAAACGAAAGAAGAAATTTTTCAAGAGAAAACGTACAGAGAAAGATGTTTTGCAGATTACAGAATAGAAGAAATGCAAAAAGAGTACGATGAAGCTAGGAGTTTTGGTAGATGGGACAAGAAAAGAGAATGGTACATCAATCGCAAAGGAGATCCGGTTGTTGATTCAAGCAAAGTAGTGTACAATGATGTACTTGCAGTTATTCCTTTGTCCGGAGAGTTTTATTAGAAGAAAGAAGCAGATAAAGATTATCTCAAAAAGCTAGATAAGATAATCAGAGGTGTGATGACAGCTAGCTTGAGGAAGAGAGATGAAGAGAAGCTACAGAAGAAGTTGAGAAGATGGTAGACGAGTTGAAGAAGACTGTAGGAGAAGCTGATGGTGAAAATGAACAGAAGGTTGATGAATCAAAGACAGAAGAAGCAGCTGGTGATGAAAATAAGATTGTAGCTGATGAGAATCTGGCAAAGCCGACATGAGAAGTTGTTGCTGAAAAACAGCAGGTGAAGGAAGAACTTCAGAAGCAGACGGCAGAGGAAGCCGAGTTCTGAATTGTTAAATAGAATTAATAATAAAACTGGTGAGCAGTGCAAGAAATGCATGGAAACGTGCAGTGCTTGTACTGAAAAGGATGAACAATATAGAACCAGAGATATGGAATTTTCTAAAATTGAAAGAGTTTTCAAAGATAAATGTAAAGAAATGTTTGAAAATGAAAATGTTTTAAAAGATAACGATGAAAAGCTGACACAAAAATGTAAGGTTCTTGAAAAGGAAAATGAATTTTTGAAGCAAAGGTGTTCAGCAATGACTGAAGAGTGTTTACAAAAAGAAAATGTTGTTCAAGAAATGAAAAAAAAAAGAATATGATTCAATAAAACTTGCATATCATATTACAAAAGAATCATATGTGGCGGTGAAAAGCCAAATGAAACTTGTTCAACCTAGATTGTCACAATGTTCTGAAACGTCACAAACGCTTAAAAATCAGCATGAAATAAAACAACAAGTTGTAAATTCATATATTGAAGAAGTTGCTAAACTTAAACGTAAAATGGCTGATTTAGAACAAGATAATAATAAGTTGCATAGTTATCACGCTTCATCATATGTTCTTGAACGTATTTTCAACATAAAACCGGATGATAAAGATTCTGAAAGAAACAAGAAAGGAATTGGTTCAGATCATCAGGTTCCACCACAGTTTGAGAAAAAGTTCACATTCTTTGATGACGAGAAGGTGGAAAAAGCTTTCAACATGGTTGATCAATTGCCAGATAATATTGACGTAACCTATTCCAAATCTGATGATACTGGTTATTCAGAGGTGGTAGGTAAGGTCATTGAAAGTGTTTTGAAAGAGGAATCTACCAAAACAAATAAGTCCGAGTCACAACATGAAAATGAGGGAAGTTTTCATGAAAGTTATCTTAAAAATTCAAAATCTGAGAAAGATGCGAATGATGATCCGATAGGATTGGCTTATACCATGATTGAATCAGACAAATTATTCTCAGATATTGAAGTTCCGATTCAGAATGTGATTTAGGAAAAGATTGACAAAGTTTTCAAACTGGTAGAAATTGAGAAATATGAGATAGACAAATTTGCCAGAAAAGAGAGCATGAAAACTTTTTATAACAAACCTAGTTTCAAAAAGAAGAATATGAATGCTGGGTTGGGTTATAAAAAGCAACAAAACAAAAAGAAACGTTTTGAAAAGCAAAATTATCAAAAAAAGACGAACCTTGTTCATGGAACAAGTTCAGAAGAAGAGAAAGAACTCCAATTTAGTCGACAGACTAATGAAGAGTTTTATGCTCAAAAGAAATAGCAACAACAGTCTAAAGATGTTTCCAAGAAAACATGCTTTAAGTGTGATCAAATTGGACATGTTGGTCGCAAGTGTCCAAATCTGAAGCCTGTTGATGTTGAAAAAGATAAAAAGAAAGTTGATGTTGGTGTACAGAATAAACAGAAGTCAAACAAGTTTGAGTCTCAACAAATTTGGAAACCAAAGACACCCAAATTTGAGACAAAACAACGTTGGAGAACAACGGCTGATTTGACAAAGCCAAACCAATTTTGGAAACCTAAAACTGATTTGTCGGAACAAAACATTCAAAATGAATCCAGGTTTTATCAAAGGAATGTTTTAAAAGGAAAAATCTAGGTGGCAAAGACAAAGACTTCTGTGAGTGAGAAAAATAAAGAAAATATTTTTGAGAAAAATGACAGAAATTATCCAGTTTTACCTGGGAAAAAACATATTAAGTTACCTGAGTCAAAACAGGCTTGGGTTGCTTTTTTCAGATGATTGAATTATTTGAATGTGCAGGTGCTCCAAAAGACGAATGAATGTCAACAGGAGATGAGGAGCAGCCTGGCATGGGAGGTGGCAAGTCCCTGCAAGTGAAAACAGAGAGTTTGTTTGTTTCTGTATATAAATAAACCATAAATCAAAAACCCTAAAAATAGAAAAATTTAAAAACCAAAAATATGTTTGTTTTTAAATTTGTTAAAAATAAAAAAAATTTAAAAAATGTTGATTGAATGTGCCGATACCCTCACGGCTGAACAAACATGAGTATATTCACAATTGGTTAAAAATGGTTTTGACATTGTTAAAAATCAATGTGTTGTAAATCATGGGGGTACTTTATGCGAAACAGAGCATGTGACGCAAAAAGTTGATGCGAGATGAAGCTATATACATCGGTTT
>JARYGA010060901.1:0-25196 GCA_030545235.1 Helianthus tuberosus
AACAGTTCTTGAAATTTTATAGAAACATAAATTTTTTATTTCTGTAAAAAACGAAATTTAACAATTTAAGTTAAATGTCTAAAACGTACTTACGAGTCAAGTACTATTTTTTATTTTTATAAAAACGAAAATTTTAAACTTAAAGTTTATTGAATGAGTACTATGTAGATATTTAAAAAAGGTTATGAACTTTAAAGAATAAGATTATACTTTATAATTAACCAATAAAATAAACATACTTTACAATTATAACAACTTATCTTTTATTTTTTGTCTTTTGATTATTAATTTTTATAAAAAAACAAAACTTTACATATGTGTAACACTTATGACATGTATCCACCACAATAATGTTATCATAAATATTATATGAATAAGAAAACTAATAGAAATGTGTGTCGCAATGCAAAGTGTCGCCCCCGCCGCTCGCACGGGTACCCTACTAGTAATAACAATAACAATAATAATAACAACAATAATAATAATAACAACAACAATAATAACAATAACAATAATAATTATTATAATATTAATAAGAACAACAATAATAATAATAACAATAATAATAATTATAATAAAAATAATAATACAATAAGAATAATAATAACAATAATAATAATAACAATAATAATAATAATTATAATTATAATAATTTTAACAATAATAATAATTATAATAATTTTAACAATAATAATAATAATAATAATAATAAAATAATAACAATAATAATAATAATGTTGATAATAGTTATATAATTTTAACAATAATAATAATTATAATAATTTTAACAACAATAATAATTATTATAGTATTAAGAATTATAACAAAAATACAAATATTAACAATAACAATAACAATATAATTTTAACAATAATACTAATAATAACAATAACAATATAATTTTAACAATAATAATAATTATTATAAAAATAATACACATATTAATGTGATACCTCCTGTATTTGAAACGGATTGCCCGGGGTAGATGGTTCATAATCATCCTACAGTGGTGTGTTACGAGGCTTATAACCGTATCCACCGTATCCTTCGTATCCACCGTAGCCTCCATATCCACAGTATCCACCTTCACCCTCGTATCCACCGTATCCACCTTCACCCCCGTATCCTCCTTCACCCCCGTATCCGTAACTCGGATACGATTGCTGCGTCGGGTAATATGGTTCGTCAACAGGTGCATTCTCAGCACCGTATCCACTTTGTTTCACGTACGGAGATTCATACCCGTATCCGTAATCTGGATACACTTGATGTGCCGGGTAATTTGGTTCATCAACAAGTGGAGTCGGAGTCTCGTTCAAGTTTGGCAACTGTGTTTTTTGATCAACAGGGACTCCAGACACAACCTCCTCCTCCTCATTAACATCACTTACTCCCCATGCGTCCATAGAATAGCGATTACAGAAATAATTCTCGTCACAAAATGATGACATTTTAACAATATTGTTTTGATAAAGAGGAAATGAAGATATACAGAACAAAGGAATTGAACCAACTTAGTAGATGATTGAAGTCGAAGGCAGAGATGCATGGCTAAATAGACTTTTGAATTTACAATCATACTCCTCGTATAGCTCTACTCTGCGTATAGCTTTATTCACATGCCTAGACAACATCGTATCAGTGTCAAATCAGTCTGACATACGTTGCGTATAGGTCTATACGCAGCGTCTTACTTTATGAACATACGATGCGTATAGACCTATACGCAGTGTATGTCAGACTGATTTGACATGGTACTAGGTTTGACTGTCTGGTCGTGTATCTACCCCTTACATACGCTCCGTATATGTCTATACACAGCGTAGAGGGGTAACCCTATATGCTGCGTATAGGTCTATACGGAGCATAAGTAAACCCTAAGTGTATAGATAGCCAACCAAGGTGTGCAGATAGTTTGGCTCGGATATTAATTACCTTTTGATGGGATACATGATATATGTCTAACAAGAACACAATCAGTACTAAGCCTTTAGCGTGACAACTAACAACAACAAACGTCATATCAATGCGTGATCTAAGCTTTTAGCGTGACAACTAACAACAACAACATCATATCGATGCGTGATTATTATCGTTTTGATTGCTTATCATCATGATCATGTTTTTGTTTTTTGTTGATGTGATATTTTTAATAACTCCATTTTTGTTTATTGTCCCACGTTTGAAATACAATCACAAGAATACCTTTCGCATATTAGATTAGCCTGTTGTGTTTACCTACTATTTACAAAATTGGCGGTGTGTTCTTCCCGATCGTAGACATAGCGAGATCAACGAGTCAACGACTAGGAAGCATTTCGACTTCGCACAAATTTTGTTTTCCTATGTGTTGTATACATATGAGATTGCAAATAATGAACAATTTCAAAATATTCCAAACAAAAGCTTATTTGCAAAATGTTTCTTTTTAGAGTAAACGAAACACCATGCATGTGAGTACTAATGAACATTTTGTCAACATAGTAGGTAGCTACACTCCATTTTGTATTACCCCCCTACTTCCCTAGCAAAATTCGGTTTAAAATCTTTGTTGATCAACTCATATCCATCATCACATGATTGCATCAACTATTTCCAAACTTTTAATTTAATAATATAAAACATTTAATTTTTAATTAATCCATACATACACCAAGTTAACTAATCCTATCCAAATCAATTTAAACCAAAAGTGCAAATGTTGTCTATAAATAGTTCAATCCGGTTTTTCACTTCCATCACAAACACAAATCTTTCATTAACCATTGTGTGTTCACTATAAGCTAGCCCATAAATATAATACCATAATGGCTCAATCAACTTCAATCACCGTGTTCATGGTTCTCATCATCTCTACCCTGGCTCTAGTCAACGGGTCTTACCTCTACCCTCAGTTTTATGACAGGTCATGTCCACAGGCTAAAGACATTGTTCGGTCTGTTGTCGCAAAAGCTGTTGCGAAAGAAGCTCGTATGGCGGCTTCTTTACTCAGACTCCATTTCCACGATTGTTTTGTCAAGGTTTGTTCTTTCCTGCTAGAAAATACAACCGTTTATGGTGAAATTAAATGGCAACATAGAAATAAGTCACAACTTCTCTTCGCTTACATCCCTACACTCAAAAGTAGCGGTGTAAAAAGGAGAGGTGTAAGCCATTTTTTGAGCTCAATATTTGAAGCTCGAGCTTAGCTTGTAAGCAGTTTTTACTTTTTTTTCATTTCATAGTTAGCCTTGTTTAATTATTTATTGATTACTTAATTGTTTTTTTTTTTGGGTAAAGGGTTACCCCGGTGATTCTATTAAAAACAACCGCAATTAAGTACAAGTAGTGAGAATGTGTTCCCCACTAGTTCATATACAGGACATGCCCCATATATGTAAACCAAACAAACCAAACAACCTACGACACCCCATAACCTAGCCTACTATACTTAATTGTTTTATGTATATACATATCTAATAATTTTTATATGCATTTATAAATATAACTATATATAACATTATATATATAATTTATTTATTTTGACCATAATATATATTGTTTAATATGTAATATATATTTATCATATTAAATTAGTACTGTTATATTTATATAAATAATGTTCTATTGAGCCAAGTCAAGCTTTGTACATGAAGCTTTGTGCAATGTTTATGTGAAAATAATGCAAATGTTGTTACAATGATCACAAACTAATAACTAGCTTTGCAACCAAATGATGGATGATTTTAGGGGTGTGATGCTTCAATTCTTCTCGACAACAGCGGAAGCATAATTAGCGAGAAGGGGTCCGTCCCTAACCGCAACTCGGCTCGTGGGTTTGAAGTCGTTGATCAAATCAAAGCTGCATTGGAAAAGGCGTGCCCACAAACCGTCTCCTGTGCTGATATCATGGCTCTGGCAGCTAGAGACTCCACCGTTTTGGTATTGTACCGTAGATCATAGAACGATACCAATTTGTATTGTACAACTCTTTAATCCATACAATTTAGTTTTCCTTTTTCTTTGTATAAACATGTTTTAAACTTGTGTAGGCTGGTGGACCAAGTTGGGAAGTCCCATTGGGCAGAAGGGACTCACTAGGTGCAAGTTTGAGTGGTTCAAACCAAAACATTCCAGCTCCAAACAACACTTTTCAGACCATTCTCACAAAATTCAAGCTAAAGGGTCTTGACATTGTTGATTTTGTAACACTTTCAGGTAAGACCTAGGTGGGAACTCAGTTATAAATCAAGAAAAATCTTGAAATAAATGTTTTAAATAGGTCGTGTTTGTGGGTTCTCAGGTCGAACTCGACACGAACACGTAAATTTGAAACAAACCATAGCACTACAAAACCCCGAGAAATATGATGTACATGACCGATTCCGACACGAGCTTTCACAAGTTAAAAACCAACATGGCCCCTTTAATCTCATTTTATGTAATATTATAAAATAATTAAAATTACAAACTTATAACAAAAGAATACATATATACATATAAAACAGCTATGTTTAAACCGTTAAACTTGATGTTCTTTTCTATCTTTTAACTTTGACATATAATATACAAGTTTAAGATATAGAATAATAATAATAATAATAACAATAATACGAATAATTCTTTTAACAAATTATAAAAAAAAATGTTTACAAAAATAACGGGTCAACTTGACTACCCATTTAGCTAAATATATTTGTGGGTTGGTCATGAAGCTGAATCAATCTTAGGCTAAACCCAAATCCACATTATTTATGTTAGGTTCATGTCGCGGTTGACTCAACTTTTTTATAACCTCTTGAATTGTTTATTCCATATGATTTTAATAGTTTTTATAACAATTTTTTAAATTGAAAATGAAAATAGAAAAGAAGTATTGACGAACACGTCTCATATTGACTCGTTCTAAACTTTCCAGGAAGTCACACAATAGGAAATGCTAGGTGCACCAGTTTCAGGCAAAGGCTATACAACAACACGGGCAACGGGCGGCCAGACTTTTCGCTAGACCAATCATACGCAGCAAAGCTTCGCCTGAACTGCCCGAGATCAGGTGGTGATCAAAATCTGTTTTTCTTGGATCCCGTGTCACCGACAAAATTCGACAACAATTATTACAAGAACTTAATAGCTAAAAAGGGACTTCTAAGCTCTGATGAAATACTTTTTACTCAAAACCAACAAACAATGCAGTATGTGAAGCAGTATGCCGCAAATCAAGAGCTTTTCTTCCAGCAGTTTGCAAAGTCAATGGTTAAAATGGGAAATATTTCTCCGTTGACTGGTAAAAGTGGTCAAATCAGAAAGATTTGTAGGAAAGTTAACAGTTAAAATGTGCTTATCAAACTATCATGATCAAATTTAGTAACTATTGTGTTTTGATGTTAAAAAGTGCTTTTGATTTTTACTATATCTTGTTATGATCAATAAGATAAGTATTGTAAGTTTCACCTTTAAAAAAAAAAATAAGTATTGTAAGTTTCATTTTTTTTTTAATTTTCTTTATATTAATGAAATCGTCTGAAAATCGGGGATCAAAAATTAAAAAACAATAATTGTTGTGAAACTTTTACCCTCATTTAGACTACACGGCGTGGAGGGTCTTGAAGGAATGGCGTGGAGCGACACGTGACAATCATGTCAGCATGGTGGCTTGGAGAAAAAAAACACGGGGTGGGAAAGTGGCGTGGAAGAGAATAAAAAAAACTAAAAACAAAATAAACATCAACCAATCAAAACAAACCTAAACTACACTCACCAATCAAGAGCCTCTACTTCGCCCACACATTTTGTAACAATCCAAGTAAACCATGCCAAGATATTACACATTTTGCCCCTGATGGGTTGCCCATCCAGTAACTCACGGTTTTGTTTCCACCCGACGAGTTGCTCGCCCAGGCAAAACACGTCTTGGTAGAGAAGGTTTCCACCCCCTTATAAGGAAATCTTCTCTACCAAGACGCGTTTTGTATGGGCGAGCAACTCATCGGGTGAAAACAAAGCCGTGAGTTCCTGGATGGGCAACACATCGGGGGCAAAGTGTAGACATCGGTAAAGAAGCAAGACAAGTAAACCAAGGTGAACTTTTTAACAAACAGACGGATCACAACCTTCGAGCAGATTTGGTTGAACACATTTGGAATATTCCATGATACAACGACGATCATGATGATAATTAAAATATGTAATTCTATTTTTTTTTTAAATTTACGTATCTTTCTAAGTAGAATTGTTATCGTCTTTACTGGTTTAATCAATATAAATGTCTTTTTTTTTCAAATTACACTAATAAATGACAAAAACACAACGGTTTTAGGGTTTTGGAGGCCACCATAGTTTTGAGGTTTTGGTGAGTAAAGCCCCATCTGCCTACATGACATACACATGGAGAACACCTCCTCAACTTTCACTAGCACGAGGAGTAGCCGAGTTATTTTTTGTTGAGTAAAGTACAGTTTTAGTCCCCGGGGTTTACACCCAATCATAGGTTCAGCCCTCATTTAAAAAAATTCAACAGTCTGGTTCCTTGGTTCCTGTGGTTGTCGATTGCTGTCCCTCTGTGCATTTGCTATTAGTCAACTGTTAGTTGACCAGGGCATCGATGTCTTTACCTTATAATTTCAAGGGCAATTTGGTCAATTCGGTCTTTACAACTCCTATAACAGGTTTCATCCTCTCCAAAACCTCAAATTGAACCATTCAGTCCTTCTGTCTTCTCCAACAAGAAGCTTGCATATCTGTCGCTTTCACTTAGCCATTACTTCGTATTGTTGAAGCTCTCCATCTCCATTATATCATACACGATCTGATACGAGAATTAGAGTAAACTCTACTCTTCGTCTATATCTTATACATATATTTTTCTAAATGACTAAATTCATTGTTTTATCAAAATGATTACTTAAAAATAATTCTTTTAGTAAAAACTGAAGATCAAGATACAACAACAATAAAACGTGATCAATTAAAAAACAGAGACTTGAAAGAACATGGCAATTCCGATTATTCGGTTCTCTGTTTATCAAGTATAATTCTTTTGATAAAAAAGATCGTAACTATAATAACAATTAAACGTGATCAAGTAAAAAAATAGAGACTTGAAAGAACATGACAAATAGAGACAAAAAGAACATGGAAACAGAGACAAAAGTGTTAAACACAATATCGGTTCTCAATTTGTCTGGATAAGTATAATTTTTTTGATTATAAATGAAGTTAACTAGATTTGAAAGAACATGGCAAATAGCGCAAAAAACCTTAACTCAATATCCCTCTTCATACTGATTTACGCAACCGATTTGTATATGGTTTGAGTCATTTTTTTACAGCCAAAAGAACTATCATGATGCCCTGTTCTTCATTCTTCTTTGTCGGAGATTTACTGATTAATTGTTAAGTTGCCTTTTTAAATTGGGACATAGGATTTCAATTGTATATCACATGGGGTCTGCACATAGCTTTCAGTATGAATGTCTTTGGCAGAGAAAATAAATGCAATTAAGCATCATTCCGTAGGTTATATAATTTTTAATTTTTTTTTTTTTTTGAACGGCAAATTTAGATCACTGACGGACCACTGTAGTATCATCGTGCCACCAGCAGAACCACCCGATCATATCCATCTCCACTAGGCAATAATGCCTATACACCAATTCAGGAGGAAACCTAATAAATGGGAAAAACCCCCTTTGTGGGAATCGAACCCATGACCTAATGGTCATAAGCCTTATCCCACAGGTTAATATAAATCCAGCAAAACAAATACTAAAGCTCCAATGCAATCTTGATTTGCTGATTTAAACTCAATCCCGTTCCTAAAGGCGAGCCTCTTTTGAAACTTTCTGTTACAGTATGGGTTCTTCACCTTTTAGCATTATGTAAACCTGCATCATATGTAAACCTTCATTGAAGTTAGGCCAACCAAAATCTACCTATTATACTAAAAAAATACACTTAATGCCACATGTCCATTTCTTAGTCAATCATTTTGTTGATGTGGACATTCTCTTTGGCCAGAGAATTCAGAATGAGCGGCAATCTTTTTTCCCTCTCACGCGTATTCTACAATTATTCTATTCTAAATCCTATCAAACCCTAATTTCATTCCTTCATCTACGCTTCTTTTCTCTCTGGTTCTCTATCTAAATCTCACAATTTTTCAAATCCATCTCTAATAGAACCCTAATTAGCCGTTCCTCTCCATTGATCGTTCCTAGAACCCTAATTTGGTTATGTGTATAAATTTGCAGGATTCATGGGAGCAATGATTTCTCTCTGGTTCTCTCTCTAAACGTCTCTTGCTGCTGGATCCCTTATTATGTTGATTTATTGGGCTACAAAAGTTGATGAAGCACCTAATACTGATATGGAGTTCTGGAAATCTTTGTTCCCTGTAAGTAAAGTTAGGGTTTTATACAATTTGGATTTTGTAAAATTTTGTATTTTTATACATGAGTGTCGTTTAAAAATTTTGTTTAAGGCTGATTGACGACGGGGATGTTCGTGTTCAACTGCAGAACTTCAATTCAAAAACCCTAATCATCGGTCATCTGGTTGATTCCAAAGGTTAGTAGTTTCTAATTTTAATTTGTATTTTTTATTATATTTCTGCTATGAATCATGTTGTCGGTTTTTGTGGTTATGTGTGTATGATGTATATGGTTATGTTATCTATTAATTTCTCTATTTCCAGTGTTTTTTTTTTTTTTTCATTTTTTCATCATTTAGGGTTTTATAAACTTGATTTTTGTTTCAGATTTATTCATTGTTTAGGGTTTTAGAAACTTGATTTGTGTTTCACCTTTGAATAATTCGCTGGTTCGATTTGTTCATCATTTAGGCTGCGTGATGGGGCTGGTCACAAATTAGACTTTCAATCATCATTTTTTAGCGGGTTGCAGCTGCGATGGGGTCGATTTAAAGGTGGCGCGATAGGTCACGACAGTAATTGGGAGCACTGATCAATGAATCAGATTAGTGATGGCTTTGTGCAGGGGAATCAAAAGGCTGAAGGGTTATAAATCACGGTTTGAGTTTAATTTGATGTCTAATTTAGGTTTAGGGTTTGTGTTTGGTATTACATCTGTTTCAAGAAAATAATTGAACTTTTGTTTTTGAGGCATTTCATGGCAAGAAAATAAAGGGTTGGGTCTAAAGGGATAATCTCTTGGTAAAGGGTTTGGGTCGACAAGAAAACTGTTGGTTTATAAAGGTTATATTTGTATGTGTAGTAGCAGACATTATTACATGTGCCTTTTATTAGATTGTGTTACACTCATTTTGGATAATGTGTTCATTTTGTCCTTATGAGAAACATGTAACCTCTCATTTTTTGCCCCGGCAGGTTCTTGAGAAAAAGACACAAGCTGAAAAATGGGTTGAACCTCATATGCATATCATCAAAAATGTAAGTAGCTTTCTGAATTTTGAATATTTTTAATAATTTATGCAAGTGTATACGATCACTGTATGCTAAAATTCATGGTGCTGATGGTTACTTGGTCTTTAAGTTTATTAATGTTTGTTATTCTTTACTACTAGGATTGTTTGCATAATGTACCTTTAGGATCTAGATGCGGATATGCACGTACGTTTAAACGTGCAGTTTTTTTTTACTTGATGAAAATGTTTTTTCCCGCATTGCATAAGCAAACTCGTGTCATTTAAAGATATTGTACGAGTAATAAGCGTCACTAAATCAGTAGTTGTCACACATCCTCCTTTCTTTTAGTTGCGCTCGTGGCTGCCAAAACGAAAAGAACTTAATGAGAAGGCTAGGCACTTTCAGGTTTGTTTCCTTTCAATTCTAAGTTCCAAGATTCATATTTTCGTTGAGAAGCAAGTGATAATGTAGGTTGAAAATGGATTTAAATGGGTAATTTATGTATGGTTTGAAGCGGGTCGGGTCTAATGTGTGCATTGTTGGCTGTTTGTCCGCTTGAGTCGAAGAGAAGGACAAGAGACTTCCAAATTCTTGGTACATGGTTCAAGCATCAAATTAATCCATATTTCTTGGTGAAAAACATCAAATTATGTTTGTATACATTGTACTCAATTATCTTATCCATATCCGAAACTTGATTTCGTCTTCTGTTTGTACAGACATGGTTTCCAACCAGATTGGTTATTGGGCAAGGTTACAGGTGGTGGTGTCGGCTTCCGGCTAAAAACCGTTATTCTAGAGACCGTGTAAAAACACACACGTCAAGTCGCGAAACAGGTAAAACAATAACCTTCATTTCACTACGAACCTTCACTTTTGTCAATAAAAATTGAATTTTTAAGTTGGATCGGGCTACCCATGGGGTAAGAACAGGTTATGTTTTAAATAATGTTTTATGTGTAAAATGTTGATGTTAGTTAAGTTGAATGCTTTCCAAACCAAAAAGAGGTGTTTTATTTGTAAATGGTATTCTTCAAAAAAAGGTGTTTTATTTGTAAATGGTATTCTTCAAAAGAAAAAATTACTTTGGCATGGTGTAAGAGCTTTTTTAGGGAATCGGAATCAGTTAAAGAAATTTTAAGATGGAGGAATTGACATTAGCTCCACTAGAAACTTATGAGGTGTTTGCTTTATATATTGTTCAAGGAATTTGGTGAACCAATCTAGGAAATTATTAATGAAGAAATTTGTGATAGCATGTAAGATACTATGGTAATACTTTGTTTAAATTATTTCAGTGTTAGTTGATATTGACTAAATTTTTGTACATGTTTTTAAAAATGTCAGCTATAGATTTTTTCCTGCTATTGGACAAAGTGAAAGGTGTCGACGGGAGGATTGTGTAGTTGTGAAAAATCTAATCCTAAATAGCAAGGATTTGCAGAAGTTGGGGTATTTGAAGTTTAGTGGTGCTTTTATAGTTCCTTGGTGAGCTACTGATTGTCCTTTATTATAACTCACATACTTTTTGTTGCATTTTTTTCATTATTTCCTTATCATGATTCATGGTGATATTTTAGACACTTACGTTGAAAATGATTATAGAAAAATTATTTTAAAATAATAATCTAAAATTTTGCAATGAAGTGATTTGAAAGGTTATATACTTCAACAATGTTTTTTAGCTACTTTCGACCCTTCTTTAACTGATTTTTTTTTTTATGTTTTAACAATACCTTTGAGTGGCTTTTGACCATTTATCTTTTTTAACTATTCTATTTTAATATAGTGATTTAACCCATTAGGTGTAAAACACCACCCAAAATGATCCACTCAAGTAAATGGGTATCACAACCTTTGGTACTATAGTCTTCTATTTAGTTGGTTGCACATCGCAAAGTCATCGAGTCGTGTCATGTAATAGGAAAAATGTTAGACTATTTGGTTTTTGAGAACAAATGCAATTAGGGGTGTTCATCGGGTTTTTTCTTTGGGTTTCGGGTTTTTTGGGTCGGGTTGTTCGGGTTTTTCTATGCGAAAAATTGACCCGATAACCAACCCATTTTAAAGTTCGGGTTAGTCGGGTTTGGGTTATTCAGGTTCGGGTTAGTTTGGGTCGGGTTATTCGGTTTTCGGGTTTAGATGTAATATGAAAATAAATATTTTTTTTACAAAATATCATCAAAATTCATATTGTTACTTTCAAAATCTCATCAAAGTTCAAAGATTAGTTAACAATATGATATTATAATATTTAAAAGTCCCAAAACTTAGTGTTCCATCTATGATATAGTTATGTAGCTTTAATATGATTTATTTCATTGATTATTGATTATATGACTATATATATAGTTAGAAATTGAAGATTTTGAATGAGAAATTAGCAAAGTTGGTAACTGTTTTTCAAGAAACTTTGAATGGAAGTTTTTTTGAATGAAAATTAACAGGTCGCAGGTGGTTAATGATCTGGTCATATTCATATCCACTTATTTCATTTTAGTTCGGGTTTAATTTTTTTTATGCTTTTTGATAAAGGTGTTTCATGTTTGTGAAAGCAGGAGCACATTCAACATACTTATGACTGAGCTAAGTACTGTTTCTTCATGTTCTTGAAACAAAGTTTACTTCATGTTCTTGGAACAAAGGTATGGGACTCCATTGGGGGGGGGGGGTGTCTATTAGCAAATGGGTTACACTTTTTGAACTTTATAAAGCAGGTTTGGAATAATAATCTGAGATGTTTTCATATGATTTTTCACAGACAAAAACCTCCAAAAGTGTGCTACCTTGCATGGTTGCCACCCTTTGGCTAACACCCGGTACTTATAGTTTTATGATGACTGTCCGCAACAACTTTATTTAATCACATGTGCTTTACGGCCCTGCAACTTTGTTCCATAAACTTGCATAAGTTGAATGTTTGTAATTGGTACTATATTTGGCATTTTTATCTCAGCTGGTATAACTAACACTTATATGTATGATATTTTTATTGTTCATGTATATTACTTACTCAAAGGAGGATGCAGCAGTGTGAAGTATACAATCAATACATTGGGTTTTTTTTAGTGGATTGACCTTCGAGGTTAGAACCTTTTTGGAAGAAAATCACATCTAATTTGCATTTAGCGGTGACAATTTTGACCTGTTTGTTTGTAACTTGCTTGGTTTCAACTAGCTGAGAGTCTCGCTAAAAGTCTATACTCAGTAAATACAATCTCTTAACTCATTTCATTCATAAAAGATTTGCATTATTAATCTTTGCTAACCCTTTCCTTTATATAAAAAACAAAAACAGACCCTAAAACAATGTTGTTAAATAAGTGCTCTTGAAATTAGTTCAAAAGACTTGATTTAAATCACTCATTGGCTCTTTGACTTCGTTGTAATCGGATTTTAACATTAGTGCATCGGTTTGGAAGCTACTGTTTGTTATTTGTGGTATTTAAACTGTGAATGTGAACGAATATTATCTTTTTGTTCTTTCAGATGGCAAAGACTCGAAAGAATAAAGTAATTGCACATCATTTGGGATTACTGAAGGTACATTTACAAGTCATGTTGTAAACTGCTTTTGTGACCATTTGAGTTCATATCAAGAACTGAATGGGTCGTTGGATTTGTGGTTTTAGGCTAAGCTTGCAAAATTGAGAAGAGAGCTTCTAACACCTACATCAAAGGGAGGTGGTGGTGCTGGTGAAGGTTTTGATGTTACAAAAAGTGGTGATGCAAGGGTTGGTCTTGTGGGATTCCCCTCTGTTGGAAAATCAACACTTTTAAATAAGTTAACTGACACTTTTTCAGAGGTACATATTTTATATATTTATTGTTGGAAATTAAATATGGTTATACTTTAAAATTTATTGTTGGGCCACCAAAAGTATCAAGAACATCTTACATTATTATTTTTAAGTTTATGGTTACCGTTCAAATTACATTTGACATTCTAAAGGCCCATGGTATTATGTTGTTGCCAGGTTGTTTCATATGAGTTTACTACTCTCACCTGCATTCCAGGTGTTGTACATATCGAGGAGCTAAGATTCAGGTACTACTCTTTCTGTTTTACACTTTTGCTTTTTTTGTTTTTGTTTTGGTGTATTAAAAAAAGAGATATATGAGTTCCAACATGAACCTTAAATAGATGTTGACTTAGGCCTGTAAATGAACCGAATGAACACGATCCGTGTGGGGCGTGACACTAAGAAGGCAGGCAAAGGTAGTTATCCTTTTTATAAAGTTATTTCTAACATTCATAATAAATTCACAACCCTACTTTTATACATAATTCTCATTGTAAATTATGTTTTTTTATGATTAATATGTAGGTTACTTAGAAGACAAGCGTCCGACATCAAACATGGACCCATACATAGTGACAGGATTACTAGCGGAAACCACCATCCTGTGGGAGCCTACACTCGAGGCTGAAGCACTCGCTACCCAAAAGTTGGCATTGAACGTATAGGGTCAATCCATGTTCTAATAGGAGTTGACTTATACTTATGTTAATTAGATAGTTTAATCAAACGGGTCAACAAATTTAAGTTTTTTTAATAGGAGCTGATTTAATAACCCTCATTCTCTTAAGCTACATTTTAGTTTTATGAACTTTTCATTATCAACTTCAACTTTATGGTGTTCTATGTTTTTATATGTTTCAGAATTTAGATGGACCTTTAGTCAAAAGTGAAAGCACGCCTAGGCGAAAAGTGACCTTAAGCTCATGGTCTTGCGCTTTAGACTACACAAGGCGAGCGTTTTACATAAAGTGTATGTGAGGTGCGATTTTCAGGCAAACAATTTGGCACAAGGTGCATGTGAGGCACGTGTCTCATGTACATGGCATCTTCTGGGCATTAGGATGTTGTACAACATGCTTTTTAAGTTGCGCATGTATGTAATTTATATATTAAATCATATATAAAGGTTCATAGCAAAAATTTTGGTACGGGATGCATAAAACCTATAAAGTATGTAAAAAGTTTATATAAGCACGTCGCGCCTCGTGTACGAAAAGTGGTGCGTATGTACTTTACTTGATTTAAAAATAAATTTGTTCTAAAAAAATTGGTTATGTTATATGTAGCCCAATGTTGAATTCAGTATGTTCTTTACTTGATTTAAAAATAAATTTGCTTATAACTATCGGGGTCGACCATGGCCACGTAATAGTACTATCAACACGTGTATTTATTCATAACATTTTATGTAAACGATGATGATGAAGCGATATTATTTTTAATCAACCCGTGTAATACACGGGTCCTTAGGCTAGTTGTAGTATAAAAGAGACTTCTTCGCCATTTATTTAAAAATCCTCATTTGGAAAGTTGTATTTACAACAAAGTGTAGTATAAATACCTTGCAACTCACAAGAAGTTGACCTTCACTGAAGTTAGGGTAACCAAAACTGGTTGGGGCATTTATACCACTCTGTCAAATAAGGTTGTGACCTCTTTCCACAGTGTTGCATTGATAGCTTTTTCGCTGTTAAAAGAGGAAGCGGTTCGTGTACGATTTTATAACTTGGTAAAATGGTTGTAAGCTTATGAAATAAAGGTGGTGCCTTTCATGAAACCATGCTACAATGTTACACAATCCATTTTTTATACAAGGAACTCTCAAAATCATATACGCCATTGTACTTTAAACTAATTTTACGGTTTATATCATAGTAACCAAAGATGCTCGAGAATGGAATTCACATGCTATTATGAAGAGTGTTAACAAGAAAAATATGGATATCAAGACGGAGACATAAAACTACCATGTGACAAAAAGAAAAAAAATAAGAAACTGCTAAATAAACTATAAGATGAATCCAGGTAGGTTAAGGAAAAGGACTGGTACCAGGTGGTAACGCGTTATGAAAGAGTATAAGAAATAGCTATTGGCTTAAAACATAACTATTATCATCAGCAATTTGTCAAAAAAATGGAAAATAAATAATAAGAAGCCACCATTAAAGATTAAAAGATCTAAAAGAAACACTGAGCAAACATATTATACCTTTCAAACAATAGAAAAGAAGGAAATGTATTAGGCATGTAATAGCGGCGTAATAAGAACCAAGAAAAAATACTTACTTTGAAGGTGTGATTTCATGCCTTCACCTTATCAAATTGGTGAAAAAATCATGCTCTAATCAAATGAATAAATCTGTGATTGGAACAAATGTCTGGTAAACATAACACACACACACACACCTACACCTCAAAATTTGGAAAAAAAAGTGTATAGATAAAAATGAAAGCAGTAGACAAACAAATTGAATTATCTTTAAAGGACAACACATATCTCAACTATTCTTTTGTGGTGAGATTTTTAATTGGTGTGGCGGAGTGTAGTAATATTTAAAAAATTAATCAGCAATAAACTTAAAAATAAAACAAAAAAAAAATTATTGTTGATACTCACACATACCTTAGGAGTGGTGCTTTACCTTTTTTGAGGGCTTGTTTGCAAAACTGAATTGAATCTGCCCATCATGACATACGTTTTAGTTAAATGATGTAAATGACAAAGCTCTCTAACATGCAGACTCATTCAAAAATATTTACCATTGTTTGTTGTTTCCAAATCTTCATCACCTCCCTGTCTCCATTCCTCTTTCATATTTCCCATTTTAGGCATGTGAGTATAAAAAATGTAAAAGAAAATTACAATAATTAGTTCCCCAACAGTTTCGAATTATAAGCAAGGACCGAACTGGTCCGTTGACTCTCAGCCGATTGATTTCTATTAACAGGGGTATTTTTTTAATGAAAGTACTTGGTTAACCAATCCACTCGCTTTGACTCATTCAGTCATGAAGTAAAAGGTTTTAGAGTGAGGAAGAAGATACATTTATCAAACCGCCACCAATACTTCCTCTTGTTGAAAATATCAAGGAGAGATGTCACTACACCACCACCTACAAGTTGCATAACAAATTGATTCAATGAAGCTTTCTTTAGTAGGTTCAAATAGATGAAATCTTTATCATTAGATTGGATTTCCAAAAGTATAATGGGAACTCCAAGAAAGAAACTGAAAATTAAAGATGAGCAAGACAAAGATGTGTCAACCTTTGTTTTTCTTGTTTTAAAGTAATGTTTTTCATAGAATTTGATGAATTTGTTATCTCAGATGGTACCCTTATGGGATGTTTCATCTTTAGTAAAATCACAAAGGTTTTCCAATTGAGCAGATCTTGGGTGTGGCTCGGCTTGTTACACCCCTAGTTTTTAATAAAGAGAATGAAAGTTAGAAAGTTCACCCCAACACAGAGAGTTTCATGTGGGAAGCTGCATAGTCTTCAAATAAGGCATCCACATCCTGGTTCCGATGAACAAAACAATTGAGTATGCGTTATGCAAGTACTTAATGCAAGGGTTCAAGATGTATATGTACCCATAACAACATTTTTCTCAATGAGGGTCTGGAACACATGGTCTTCAAGAAAGGCTCTGTAGGCAGGTGGCGACATGTGACCCTCTTTCTCACCATCAAGAAGGTCTCTGTTTAAAACTACTATTTAGGATTTGCATCAAAATATAAATTGAATCAAATAAAAAAAATCTTACTTGATATAGCAGTTGTCAGATCCAAATCTTTGCTTATTGTACACAGCTCCTTGTAATTTTCCACAATACAAATTCTACTTAGTCAAATACAAACATAAAAATGAATGTAGTGATATAAACCAAAGCAAAGCCACCATATAGTGTCACAACGTCTTTGTCGTCAAGAGTCTCAAGACTAAAGGTCTTTAGATATACACCCCTTAGATTATGTTCTGTTGAATTACATACAAAGGAGCATCTTAATAACTTCATGGCTTCATTTAGACCAGATTATTAATAGCCATAAAAATCAAACCCAAATTTCTAAATTAGACAATCAAAATGCAAACCTATTCAACATAATCAATTTTGGTTTAATAAGAAACTATACTTCTTTTGCTAAACTCAAGATAGTAACCAAATAAAAAAAAATCCTAGAATAAAGTTGTGAAACAATCTTACCGGAATCTTCGCCGAAACTTGGTTGGTTCGATCCTCCTCTGATAGTTGCAGGAACTTAATGCACTTACCACCATAACTCATAACTATCTCCGTTTTTTACAGAACCCTAGATCTGGACACCCTGAGTTGTCACCGCCACTGTTCAACCAAGTAACATAACCCACACCAAAACCTAAAAGAGAAAGCTAGTGAGAAATTTTAGGATTGATCTTAACAAAGTATCAAAATTAGATAAAGTTGTACCGAATCCAACACCAGATCTGTCGAAATTTGTAAGCACCATCCTGATGGAGCACTCATGCAACGACGACGAAAAGGAGTGTGTCTCTATCACTTACTACTCTCTTTGTGCAAAATGAACGGATGAAAAGGTGGCAGGTGAGTTGTGTTTTAGGGAATTCAAATTTTGAAATTGGAGCTCATAAACGTACATTACCCTTTTTATTGTTGTATTGAGTTTTTCAAATTTCAAAATCTAAACCCACATTACGTTTTTTTTAGCTTCAACGTGTACTTGTGGCTTTTAATTAAAGATGGTACCTCTTAATTTTTGCATTCCGTTTCTTACATTTTACATTATCTATACTAATGGTGGTAGTGGTGGTGACAATTAGATAATAGGTAGTATAGAATTAGTGGTTACAATTTACTAATTGTTTTTATGAATTATGCAGTTCTTTGTTTCATATCGAGCAATGCTCTTTTTCCTTTTTGTATCTAATTTATGTTTTTATAACGTGTGGCTATTTCTATTTACACATTATTGTACGAAAAAGATTATTAGTTGTTATTTTTTTCTTTAATCACTTGTACATTAAAGCATTATCTACTTGTACTTTTTAATCCGTGCCTCGATATTGAACAAGAAAACTACTGAAACGTCGACAAAAATGTGTAGGTCGTCATGCTATCTTTGGAATTTTTTTAAACAATATAGTTTATAATATATGTCAAGAATATGTAAAAAAATTATAAGTTTGTTCTGGAGGGGTGAATTGTAACTAATTATCTATAATTTTGTTAAAACCTTAGGAATTTAAGTGTAATAAGTTTAGGGGCTAAAAAATAATGTTTAAAGGACCAAACTACCCTCATTTTAGGGGTCATCCTATAAATAAAGAGGGGGAAAAGTTCTTATTTTTTGGGTATCTTAAAATGCCCTTGCCTCATGCATTATAATATAGTATAGATTATTATTAGATAAATGTTATTAATGTAAATATGAGGACGATGATTGAAACGGGGGAATAACAACGGTTAAACGGTGGCATCTGTTAGGTGTGACAGTTATTCCCTCCAATTTCTCAACCGACATCAACCGTCGTCTTCGCATAAGTATAAATGTAATCCCTTCTGCAATAATGGAGGACATCAAGATATTGTAATATATCCATATCTAGTTCTCTTGTGTTCTATACTTCTATATATATTTCAACTATTATCACACAAAATCAAAACTCGTTCATGGAGTTCAACAATGTTCCCTGCAAATCCGTTGCAGATATCACTAACAATCTAACATGTGGTATCAGAGCCACGGTCAAGAAAGATAGTGTTATGCAACCAACATCAACGATGATGCCATTTGAACACTGCTCTGATGAGAAGATCGAAAAGCGAAGGAAGGAGTCACTCAATAAACGATGCTATTACTGTCATGAACCCGGACACCGGATCATTTCGTGCAAAGTAAAAGAAAATGACGAAGCAACGCAATTAATCCGACAAGCCATTAACACCGGAATTCAGCGACAAAAGGCAGAGGGTGATTTCCTTGCGGAACTGATTGTCACCGGCACCGAAGGTGGATTATGGGCAGATATGTGGTATGTAAGTTGGGTATTTAAACATCATTACGCGGGAAATTTGAATGTTTTCAAACGAATTAAACATTTGGCTGGGGTAGAAACTAAAACAGGGGAAGATAACTTCTTATTCATCAGGGGTTTAGGGGCTGTAGAAGTTAAGTCAGGGAATGAGTCATTGCGAATCGAAAGTGTATTTTATACCCCTGAATTAGATTGTAATATCTTAAGCATGAATCAATTAGTGTTACAAGGATACACGATTAAGGTAAATGGGGAAAAGTGTAAGATCTATCCTATGTTTAGTACCCCTGTTTCGAACATTAAGAATGAAATTAATGGGTTAACAAAGGAAGAAGAATTTGGAGAAAAAGAAAAACGAAACGTGATTAGTCATAGTTCCATACATGAAGAATACAAGGCAGATTATTTAAATACTTATTTCGAAAATTTGCACTTATCATCACTAGAACCAGATTGGAATGTCATGATCATTCGTGTAATGGAATTTCATGATCTCTCTAACTGTAAGTCCCTGTTAGACATGTTAGAGGATGTGGAATTCGTTTTTAAGTATAAAAATGAATTAGAAATAAAGTTCGAAGAAATGTTAGAATGGTTTTTAAGAATCAAACTGGGAATCTCTACTAGACCAGTCCTGTCACACCCCCAAAATCCACCATGCAGAGTATCACCGCTTGGAGGCGTGACATGACCAGGATCGAGCCACCAATCATATTGAACAACGTAATTAAGTAAATCAAACCAACCACAATACAATTGGGGACCAAAAGGAAGTTAACCAAATTCAATTTAAACAGCGGAAGCATAAGACGTTAAACCAAAACATAAGTTCGTAGTTCATAAGTTTTAAAGACCCAAAACATAAGTTTCATAAGATCATAAAGCTTATTTATTAAGTACGGGACATAACAGTTCGCATCCCACAACGACCACCTCCATGTGCAAGCTCCATGGCATCTAACGACCTGCAAAGCATGTAACAACGAGTCAACAACAAAGTTGAGTGAGTTCACGGTTGGTTGTCCATTTTAGAGTTGTTTCCAAAAAACGTAGTTCAATCTCATTCAGCTAACCAGCCGTGGGGGTTACCCCATAGTTCGAAAACATTTATTAGTTAACCATCCCATGTCCATCTTCCCTGGCTATCCAGCCCGGCACTCCGGCCGTGGGGGCTACCCCATTATTTAAACTACCAGACTCGTTTATCATATCGACTACTAACGAAAATTAATTGTGCCCTAGCGTCGGTGTCTATCATCACCAATGTGCCATAGTCCATTAGTACACACCCATCCGACTGACACGGTGTGAGGTTTGTTAAACCTAATAGCGCTATTAACTAATGACCCGCTCGCCATAGCCTCGGCGATTAAGTCGATACAAAAAATGAGGGACTTCGCTGATAGAGTTTTAGTCCAGTAAGTCTAAGTACATCCCAAGGACGAGGAATTCACATTCCTGAACGCGTCCCGAAGGACGAGGAATCCCTATTCCTGAACCCATTCCCATTCCCACCGGGAATTTACCATGCTTTGTAGAAAAGTGTGAGCTCACCTCGGTTGCTCGGTTTGACTCTCAAAAATAGCTAACAGTCAAGGTCGGTCAATCACGTCCTAGTATGATTACCACTTAGTTTATTAGTGACTTCAAATAAGCACAAAGTTCCTACACGCGTCTACCACATAACATGCATCACTTTAACGGTTCATGCCCATATAAACTTCCCATCTATTCCCGTTCATAAGCAAACATACGACATTGCACATAACATTTTTATTGACATATAACATGTTAGATTATTCTCAGGTAACCTACCCGACGTTTAGACACGCAAATTACTACTTATGTCGTTTCAGCTTTTACATTCAAAACTGGGCTGTTTTCGAGGATTTTAATAAAATAGTTAACTTGTTCCAAAAATTCCCAACTTTTTACAGAATGTCTTAAATGATCCAAATATTATTTTTTAAAAATCTCGGGATCCAAATCATCACCAATATTTTATAAAAATTCATTTTCCAGACTACACTCAGATTTATCTTTTTCTGACTGCAGTCCACGGAATAATTTATTTAAAATTTATCGTAAGTCCGATTTACGAAATTCGAGTGGGAAGATTACAAATACATCAGTGGTCATTTACAGTACAAGTTTCATGACCTAGTTCTACTCAGGTTTCAGGTTATGACTAAAAATATAACACCCATTTACTGCTATAAAAACTCAGCTTTAGCTGCTGTTACAAAAAGGGTCTTTAAAAATAGTAAACGAATTCCAAAAATTATGATTCCAGTGCCATTAGAACCGTATTTCATAATAACACGTTATAGACTCAAGAAAATCAAGTTTTTGTTAAGTTACGATCTGGTTACAGCCAACTGAAGTTGGCTGTAATATTTGGACAGAAGCTGTTTTCAGCTTGTGGTGTTCTAACGCATGTTCTATTTGTTCCGTTAACATGTCTAGTGATCAACAACGACCTTTAACATCAACATTAACAAGCAAGCATCAATATACACCCAACAACATCATACTTATCATCATTTCATCTTCAAGTAGACTTTCATGTAAAGCTTCATGTTTCTATTTTTGAGTTCTTGTTCTTTTAGTGTTTTAAACATACAAGTCTCACTACAACTTTTAACCATAAAAGCAAGATGAACAAAGGTGCACAAGGAACTTACTACTAGACAAAGGCTAGGGTAGAATTTCTATTGCAAAGATGATGAGAATTGAGGAGGAAAAAGCTAGAACAAGGCTCCTTTGAAGCTCCACAAGTTCAAGCACCTTTGATTCACCTTCAAGCACTTAGATGGAGCTTAAAAATGGAAGAGATGGTGGTGGAATGGTGGTGATGTTGGCGGTTGTGGGTGTAACCGTGAGGGAGGGAGAGAGAGTGGAGATGGGAGTGTAATCTTTGTAAGATATGAATTGATTTAGAATGATCTTGCAAGTTATACTCCCCATACTTATAAGATTTTCTCATAATATTATGGCAAAAGAATCAAGCAACAATCAATTAAAAATCTTGAAATGAATCTAGTGAGATATGGGGTGGGCCCCCTTGTGACCGATTTCATACATGGGGGGGGGGGTTAATTGTAATATTTTATAACTAGATTGGTAATTATTAGTTAAATCCCAAGTATGCACTTGCATATATTAGTTACTTGATATTTGGTGGGTGTTATGGTAAACGGGGATCATGACTAGTCAAAAATAATTGAACAATGTTTTTGACAAAAATTTAGTGTCCCGGGTAATGTCCGGTTGTTCGGTTGGATACCGTTCCGTTAAAGTGTTTAATTATTCCGTAAAGTGTCCTTTATATATATTTTTATAAGACTTTTAATTCCTAACATATAGGAAAGCATACAGGACCATTTAGTCAATTTTCTGCACATGACTAGTATGTTAACAAGCACATGTAAGTATGACACAGCAATCAGGAAACAGTTAAGTAATTCAACATAGTCACTAAGCACTTTAATTATCATTAAATAATCGTACGGATACATGTAATTACGAGGGTTGTCACATTCTCCCCCTCTTAAGAAAGTTTCGTCCCAAAATTTAGCGTGTGGTTACTGAGGAAGCTAGTTAAGTTGCGTAGTTTCCTGGTTTTCCTGGGGTGTCACATCATCCCCCCGTTGATTTGGAATTTCGTCCCGAAATTCTGCAGTAGCTTCAGCCTTAGTAGTGGTTGCACTTTTCTTAAACAACTGGGGATACTTGAGTTTCATTTGGTCTTCTCGTTCCCAGGTATACTCTGGGCCACGACGGGAATCCCAACGAACTCGAACAAGGGGTATCCTGGTGCGCTTGAGAATCTTAACATCTCGATCGGTGATCTCTGCTGGTTCCTCGACGAATCGCAGTTGGTCGTCGATAGTGAGCTCCTTGAGAGGAACTATGAGGGTCTCGCCTGACAGACACTTCTTCAGATTTGACACGTGGAAAACATTGTGAACTCCGCTGAGTTCTTCAGGTAGATTCAACCTGTAGGCCACCTTGCCAATTTTCTCGATGATTTCGAAAGGTCCGACATACCGTGGGTTGAGTTTGCCTCGTTAGCCCAAACGAACTACACCTTTCCAAGGTGAGACTTTAAGTAGCACTTGATCCCCAACCTGGAACTCGAGTGGCTTTCTTCGCTTATCAGCATAGCTTTTCTGACGGTCACGAGCTGCCGCCATTCGTTGTCGTATCTGAGCAATCTTCTCGGTTGTATCTACTACAAGTTCTGGTCCAGTGACTTGACTGTCCCCAACCTCTGCCCAACAAAGAGGTGATCGGCATTTCCTTCCGTACAATGCCTCGAACGGAGCGGCCTGGATACTGGTGTGGTAACTGTTGTTATACGAAAACTCCACTAACGGGAGGTGTTTTTCCCAGCCATTACCAAAGTCGATTACACATGCCCTAAGCATGTCTTCAAGGGTTTGGATGGTGCGTTCAGATTGTCTATCCGTCTGTGGATGATAAGCGATGCTCATCTCTAAGTGTGAGCCAAAAGATTTGTGTATAGCTTGCCACAATTCAGATGTAAAACGTGAGTCTCGATCAGAGATGATGGAAGTTGGCACTCCGTGCCTTAACACTACTTCCTTTAGATAGATGTCTGCTAGAGTAGAAAACTTATCGGATTCCGTGATAGCCAAGAAGTGTGCAGACTTAGTTAATCGATCCACGATCACCCAAATGGTATCATTTCCACGTTGAGATCTAGGCAGGCCAGTAACGAAATCCATGGAAATTTTGCTCCCATTTCCACTTAGGTATCTCTGGTTGCTGAAGTAGGCCTGATGGTTTCTGATACTCAGTCTTGACTCTCGCACAAGTCAAACATTTGCTAACATAGGTTGCTATGTGGGCTTTCATGCTAGGCCACCAGTATGTAGTCTTTAGGTCGTGGTACATCTTATCCGAACCAGGATGTACCGAATAACGAGACTTATGTGCTTCATCCATCACAAGCTCGCGTAAGCCTTCATAAAGCGGAACCCAGATGCGTCCGTTAACATAGTAGGCGCCGTCTCCCTTTTGTTCTAGCCGCTGCCTCGATCCTCGTAGGGACTCAGCCCTGATGTTCTCTGCTTTCAACCTGAGCATCTCGTATTTGGGCAGGAAGACTAGAGTGAATGGTAAGCTGTAACGCACGCACACGCTTAGGTATAGTATCCTTTCGACTGAGGGCGTCGGCCACAACATTGGCGTTGCCCGGATGGTACTTGATCGCGCATTCGTAATCATTCAAGAGCTCGACCCATCGACGTTGTCGCATGTTTAACTCCTTTTGCTTGAAGATATGCTCGAGACTCCTGTGATCGGTGTAAATGGTGCACTTGTGTAACACCTGTGCCTCCACGGCCATCAAACAAATACCAAACCAATGAAATATTATATTTCATACTTGGGATTTGTAAAAATATGTGTATCATTTGCACATATCAATTCTTGTTCAATTTCAAACTCTAAATCGCTTTCTGGAAGGTTATACGCGCACTGATGCGTAAATATAACCAGTTTAATGCAACAAACACTCCGGAATAGTGACATAGGCTTAACATACCTTAAATAACCTTTACATAACTTAGATATAAGTTTTGGAAGGTTTGGTGTGGTGAAATCAAAGTTTAATCGCTTACAGGGACTAAAGTTGACAAACTGCGAAAGTATGCCAATTTGAACTGTAACAGACATTCCGGAACATGACCATAAGTTAAACATACCATAAATATCCTTCACATAGCTTAGAAATAGGCTTTGAGGTGTTCGGTATGCTAAAATAAACTTTTGTGTCATTCAGGGACTAAAAGTGTCAAAAAGTGCACAAGTTTGCATTTTCGCGCATAACTTACGTTCTGAATACATCCGGACATCCAAAAATTTATGTAAGCATGACTATATTATGCTTTAGTGTTTGGCTTGCCAAAAATTCATTCGTTGCGTCATTTGGATCGTTTTTCGCGCTTATGCGCATTCCGTCGTAATTAA
>JARYGA010060901.1:25396-49447 GCA_030545235.1 Helianthus tuberosus
ATAGACGGGTTTGTATTTGCCCATGTATTCGTTTTTGTTTCTTTCGATTGCTATATCGAGTGTCCGTATCGTATCAATTTTGTAATAAACCGAACCAATATCCACCGAAAACCCGCCGCGAAGCGCGGGAAACCCACTAGTTACTAATAATTACGAAAATCCCACCGTGTTTTTTCAGCAAAACCTTCAATTCATACGTTAAAGTTATTTGTATTTGATCTTTTGTCTACAACCTTAATAAATATTTATGGAAAAACACAACTCTTATTCTAAGTCCAATCAATAACGTTACACTTTTTTTGGACGGCTAGAATAACGTTACACTTAGTTGAAGTACAACCATTTGTACACTAATAACTAGCCACAAATAATCTAAGAAATGTCATCCCTGATTTTAGCTACAAATAATCTAAAGTTCTCGCGCCTTTTTCGCATGTTCAGGCGATACCTCCGTCTCAGATTCACTCAAATCAATGACATTAACGTCTAGATTTTTCGAAGGACAAGCAACCGAAAACGGGCTCACAAGATCAACAACCTGTGTTTCAACTTTTCTGTTTGTTTTTGTTACTAAAGGTGTAGACAGATTTACAACCTCTGTCTCAATATCACAGCCGCGGTTTTCTGTCACCTTCACTTCCTCAATGTTTGACCTCATGTTGACCAGCGGTTCATCGATTAACCGATAGTTTTTACTGTTTTGACCAGAAGAAAATGTACCATTCCATTCCACTATGTTTGACCTTGTGTTGACCAGTGGCTCATCTATTAACCGATAGTTTTGACCAGAAGAACAAGTACCTTTCACTTCCTTGATGTTTGACCTCGTGTTGACTAGTGACTCGTCGATTAACCGATAGTTTTGACCAGAAGAACTTGTACCTTTCACTTCCTTGATATTTGACCTTGTGTTGACTAGTGTTTCATCTATTAACCGATAGTTTTGACCAGAAGAACATGTACCTTTCACTTCCTTGATGTTTGACCTCGTGTTGACCAGTGGTTTATCGATTAACCGATAGTTCTGACCAGAAGAAAATGTACCTTTCACTTCCTTGATGTTTGACCTCGTGTTGACCAGTGGTTCATCGATTAACCGATAGTTCTGATCAGAAGAAAATGTACCTTTCACTTCCTTGATGTTTGACCTCGTGTTGACCAGTGGTACATCGATTAACCGATAGTTTTGACCAGAAGAAAATGTACCTTTCACTTCCTTGATGTTTGACCTCGTGTTGACTAGTGACTCGTCGATTAGCCGATAGTTTTGACCAGAAGAACATGTACCTTTCACCTCCTCGATGTTTGACTTCGTGTTGACCATCGGTTCATCGATTAACCGATAGTTTTGACCAGAAGAACTTGTACCTTCAATTTCAAGCAGGAGTTCTTGAAGTTTGGCTTCAACTTCACTCACAGATTTATTTGTCTCGGTTTTCTTTGGTTTACGCGGTTTTGGCTTCTTCTTTTCGGCTATCATCTGTTCAAACTCGACTATCTTTTCTGGGCATGCACTGTTTTTTAAATATTATAAACTGATTGTTTAATATTTGAATAATTTGTCTAAAAGAAAAGAAAATGACAGTTATTAGTTATTACCTGTGGACGAGTTCAGCTGGTACGATAGAGCTACTAAGTCCATCCATGCCTTCCCATGAAACCTCAAAGCATTCTTTTCCTTGAGCTTTTCTGCGTTTAATTATTCCAGAAACCGGACACTTCACTGGCATCTGTAGACATGATTCGGTAAGTTCATAGCCACTCAAAGATTTGTTTTGTTACGTTACTTCAAATATACAGTACAAACTAGACGTGTCAATTTTGACCCGTTCATAACTGAACGGGTCAAAAGGAAGCGAGTCAAAAGGGCCAAAAAGTGTGTTTTTAGTTATTGCACAAGACTTTGTAAATCGCTTATTTGGTAAGTACCATAATTACCAGCATGCTTTCATATATTGCAATTAAAACTTCCTAATCTAATTATATTATCAAACGCTCTGTTGTAATCGCACATTTTATATTTTTAATAATATACATGCCTTTTCTTTAAAAACAAAGGATTATTCTTGTGAATGGGTAAGGAAAAGGTGGTTATTAAGAACAATGGCTAATTTGAAAAAAAAAAAAAAAAAAAGTCTAAGTAAGTTTGTTAAAAGGTTCTCATCACTGCAACTTCAAGTCACACTAATGAGTTATGGTCCTGTGGAGTTATGGATAATCAGTTAATAACAGCTGCAACAAAACTGATTATCTTAGGGTAAATTCACTTTTATACCCTTCCTTCCTTATAAACTAATTGGAGAAGCTTCTACTCCCAACTCACAAGACTTCTCTCATTTTTTCAAAAAAAAAAAAGTCCTCTTTAGTCATTTTATTAAAAAATGCAGGGTAAGGATGCTTACATCAGCACCAAGGTTTGCGGG
The DNA here is from genome assembly GCA_030545235.1 of Helianthus tuberosus. Lineage (NCBI taxonomy): Eukaryota > Viridiplantae > Streptophyta > Magnoliopsida > Asterales > Asteraceae > Helianthus > Helianthus tuberosus. The sequence continues at coordinate 27,820 of JARYGA010060901.1, forward strand.
AGCCTCATGCACCGGGTTTGCCCTTTTTTAAATAACCAGGATTCGTTGAACACTAAAACAACTTAATATATTCATATGATTCTCATATATCACATAGCAACTTTAAAAATGTTAACCTCCTAGAGGTCTTAGGTTTGAATCCAACTTCCACTGGTTTCTTACCTTAACGTTAACCCCTTGAAGGCCACCTAATTAGGTATAAGTGTGGCCCATGAATTTCCCTAACGGGTTATGATGGTTTACCAAAAAAAAAATCACAAGGTTAGAGTATCACCTTATCTAAAGGAAGTTGAACTCCTAAGTCAGAAGAAGTGCACCGTAGATTTGCAAATCGTCTCAAGTCTCTTTCGGCAATCTTAGGAAGAATATACTCATCTAAATCACAAATAACACAGGCCCATTCTTTATACGTAAAGCAGAAAACAAGAATAACAAATAATTCTCCATTTTATAAGCTTGTTTAAAGATACAAACAGACCTGTTTTCTCCGGAGGCCACTCAAAAAACCGATGACATGTTTCCAGAAGCCTCGTCCGTTGAAATGGATGCATACCAAGAACCCTGCAACCAAAGTAAAAGTTAAAACTTTAAAAATTCTATATTTTGCATGTCTCGGTTTTCTTACCTGATTATAGAAATTAATAATTATAACAAATGATCAAGAAATACAGACCATAACGAAAATGTGACATGTTAAAATATACCTTTGGACCATTTGAGAGTCAGCTGAATGGCATTTCGGTTTGAGGTATGCATCCATCACTTGCTGAAACTGATGATTCGTTGGTAAATTACCTTTATGCCCTACAAAAAACAACACATGCCGAAAATCAAACCACTCTATCAAAGATCACAAAGGGTCCTCTTTCAAGCTAAAGATATAAGGTTACAAGTTATTGTCCAAAAGATTCTATAATCTTGCCATTAAGGGCATAATGGTCATTTAGTTATAGTCAAAGTCAATCACTTGAGCAATGTACCAAGAAAATATTTAATAATTATTTTTAATAATGAGAAATATAACTTACTTACCTATAATGTTTGAATCTTGAGGCGGTATGTTCTCTTTATTGTTAAAGCCGGATACTTGATTCTGTTTCTTGGAACACTTAGCTTTCTTTTTAAGCAACAATTCTTGCGAAGCAAGTCGTTGAAGAACCGCAGATTCACCAAAAGATCTAACAATCTGGCATGCCAAATCCTGCATATTAGTTAGTCCATATAGATATTAGTAGCGATCAATGAAAATTAAGCGACACAAATTAACAAATAAATGATAAAAGTTTCAAACTTACGGGACCGATCCCACGCACACCAGGTGAGTAATCACAACCAAGAAGGACAGCTAGAGCAATCTGAAAGCCATAGTAACTTAAGTGAGCTCAAAACCGTATGGCAAAATATGCAACGGTTAATTGTTTAGTTAGTTTTGTATCTAGTTTACCTTTTCTGACTAATAATCATTATTTGAAATTTCTTACAGTTATTTTGGCAAAAAATCTATTATATTATAATTATTAAGGGGTATTTTCGACATTTGGTCAACAGTCAATTAGTCATACATAACTCACCAGTGAGTTTCTTCCGAATCCAAGTTTTTTCTCAATATCATCCATTTCATAACAAACAACATAACCACCTTCACCTGCAAAAAAAATTAAAAATAAAAATAAATAAAATACACTCATGATCACTAAGTTTAATTTTAACAAAAAAACCTGCTAAAATATAAGCGAAACAGAAAGTTAGATATGCTAACCAAGGCATATATCCCTGTACACTGTTCTTGCTCCAAAGAGAAAGATATCCGAGTCTGAAGAGAAACATCCATCCTGAAAAATCACAAAAGATTGTGGAATATAAGCAAAACTTCTAAGATACATGATATTATAAATGATTATATCTTGTTTTCGCTTACACATAATGACTCCGAATCCAATAATGCACACTGAGCTTCACCTTCCTCGATACTGAATAGCACAAAGTTCAAAAGGTTAATAAAAAGCCTAATTCTATTGCGTTTAATGTTTACATGATGAAACATTTGAACAATGTATGAGCTCTAGTAAAAGTATATATACTTAAACTATTCATAGTGATTACCCGTCTAAACATGGAACCCCTAATGTTGAGGCAAGAATCTTGGCCTCTTTTATCATACACGAGAACTCAGAGCCCATATTCCTCTGAAGTGAAGTATTTTTGTTTGAAGAAGATTCGTCTTGAGTTCCCTATCATACACAAATAAATATAAGAACCTATTAATGCTATAAGACATGCGATAAACAAAAAAGAACGATATTATAGACATTAAACTATTACCTCACTGTCCAAGTGTAGACGCCTTCTATATGTAGATACTTTGATGCCCGGAATCGATCCATCTTAAATATACAAACCATGAAGAAATAAAATGTGTTCAGGAAAATATTGTGCATGCAAACACAAAACTGATAGCTACCAAGGGATTACTAGGATCTAAAGGATGTGCAAATTTAAAGGGACTATAAATTGTTTGGAGCTATAGATATTTAGGAAATCTTACATATATTACTTTACAATAATAAGTTTTTTACCTTAAAATTGGAATAAACTAGTTTCACCGAAAGAATAAAAGCTCAATTTATTGCGACTTCAAATAGCAATATCGTGTTGGGTTGACCCGCTAACACTTCTTTGTCCACATTTCATATATTATGAACGATTTGAATTACGCTACAAAACCAAATCTTTGAATTTAACAATATGGTAGGTGCAATGCATTAAAAGCTTGGTTTTAAAAAGCGAGAGGCGCACAAAAGCGACGAGGTCTAAAACTGAGGCGCGAAGCGCAAAAGCGCGGGCTTTTCGTACCCGAGGCGCAAGCTAATTATATATATATATATATATATATTTTGTATCCCATATATACCTCATAGGTTTTTGTATTATTTTAGCTGCATGTACAAGCCAAAAAACCCAAGGTACAATAGTTAGATGAATAAAAACGCCTCAGATACAAGAGGCGCGCGCTTCAGGCCAAAAAAAGCCCAGAAAAATCCCAGAAAAGCGTGCCTTTTTGGCGCTTCTCGTAATTACTCTAGGCGTTGAGCGAAAAAGCCCTAGGGTGTGCGCCTTGTTGCGCCTCGCGCTTAAGCGCGCCTCAGGCGCGCTTTTTAAAACCAAGATTAAAAGTAGAGTTTGGCAACCAAATTGACCTGTCCCCTTTTAGCATACATGACCCATTTGACATATTTGTAATATAACATAACCCAAAGCGAATCAAAATTCCTGCTAAATCACTCAGACGACCCCTAAATCATACTTAATACGGATAAAGATACCAAAATTCCTGCTAAATCATCCAAACAACCCCTAAATCATACTTAATCCAGATAAAGCTCTGCTAAATCATTCAAACAACACTCAAACTACAGAAATAAAATTCAGCCATCTGGGTGTGATTTACAATATGTAAAAAAAAACTACCAAACCCATTCGAATTTTCCATTAAAACCCACCATCAAAATGTGATTTTGAAATGAGGGTATAAAACCAGCAAACCCATTTGCATTTTCCCTTAAAACCCACCATCAAAATATGATTTTGAAATTAGGGCACCATACCTGTAACAAATATAACACTACAATTCAAGGCGATGAGGGCCCGAATTCGGTGAAACAAACCCTTGAGATAAAGCTTATCTTTCATAGCACAGTGGGATTTGTTCACATTGTGAAGTTGAACCATCCAACATGATAGATCTATGCAAACCCTCTTGTTCCTGTATAAGACACAAATTACAGTTTTTGATGAGCAAATCGAAATGGGTTTTGGAGAAATTAGTGAGGGAACTTACTGGAGATGGTGAAGAGGAAGGGTTTTCTTGCAAGATTCTAGAATTTCCCACAGATTTTTTACTCCCATTTTGAAATGGTTCTTGACGGTTTAAGAGTCGAACGTTGGATCTGAAATGCGATAGAGGGAAATAGCACAGGTTCTTCGTTTGTTATTATTAGCTAGGTTATTCTCATCCGCGCGTTGCAGCGGGGAACCAACCTGTTTTGAAAGCAAATACAAATAAAATAATGACTAAATTGTTAAAATCGTCTCTGACGTTTGTTCACATTTGCTAGATCCGTCCAAAAAAGGTTTTTTTCTCATAGCAACTGCTGAGGTTTCAAAAAAGTTGCTAAATCCATCCAAAATGACTAATACTCTAACAATACTAAGTTGATAGAGGGGTAATTTAGTCATTATTTTAATTTACCCTTTTTTAACAGGTTATTACATGCCCCCACCCTTTTATAAACAAAACCCTAAAACCTAATTGTTGCATTCGACCTCAACATACAGGTTTTGGTAGCATCTTAATGACCATTCAGATGCTACCTCTTAATGGTTTAAAACCTCTGAATGAATAAGAGGTAACCTCAAGTCTGAATGGTTAAGAGGTAACCTCTGAATGGTAAATCATCACATGTCACATTCTTCTACCTTCTCATTGGTAAAATTCTTAATGGTTTCATTAAGAGGTAGCCTCTTAATGACCATTCAGAGGCTACCAAACAGCCCCTAAGTGATCGTCCAATTATGGTTTACCAAATAAAATTAGTTGGTAATGTACTCATGCCAGAAGCTTTCAATTTCATCCATAAAATAATATTAATAATCATATGATTGGCCCAACAAACCAAAACCTCATATTCATCTCTAATATGTATATTATATATATCATCCGCGGGTGCATCTTATTGGTACTCTTCTCCTCTTCTCTGTTAAGAATCCAACAAACAACATCATGAAAAAATTGTTATTCTCCGGACTTTGCTGGATTTTATTCTCACATTTTGCATTCTCACAACTGCCAAAGCTCAATAAGCAAGAAGGTTGATGGTGTTTTCTATTTTCTTTGATTACTTGGTTTTTTCCATCCATGAACAAAATGGCGATTGTTTGTGTAACTGGTCCAATGGAGGTACTCAAAAAAATATGGGAAAAGTTAGGAGTGGCGGGGAAGAAGGAATGAAGTTTGAATAAGGATCCGTGCAGTAGTGCTGAAGGGGATAATAATAAATTTTATGTTCAGTGCAACTGCTCTTTTGAAAGTAATACCACCTGCCGTATTACAGCAATGTACGTATGTTCGATCATATTTTGGTATTTGTAAGCAAAATTTAAATTTAGGATATTAAAGTAGCATCGTTATGACTTAAAAGATCAACCTGCCTATGGCTCAAACTCATCTAATATTTTGTGATAAACACTTTTCACGACGGGCTATTTTCTTGTTAGACTCTCAAAAACAGAATCAAAATATTCATGTTACTTAGAGAAAGAAAACAAAGTTCTGTTGAACAAAAGACTACATATAATAACCTTGATACAAATAATAAATAGAGTAAATTACGTTTTTGGCCCCTGTGGTTATATCAGTTTTACTATATTGGCCCAAAATAAGATTTTTTTAACAGTTTTGCCCCCATGGTCCCTATATCTAACCGTTTTGGCCCCTAAATCTAACCAACCCCTAACTCAGGTTACTTTATGGGTTAAAATGACAAAAATACCCTTCTATTAAAAAAGCTATATATTTTATTATAAATAACAAACCTAGTTATAAATAAACCCACATCTTCAATAATTCATCATCATCATCATCTGCATCTCAGATCTTCAACAAAACAACATCATCTGCAACCCAGATCTTCAACAAAACACATCATCTTCAAACCCATATCTTCAAGAACATAACCACCTTTAACCATCATCATCATCATCCCCTAACCAAATTAAATGCAATGATACAGAAAAGAAAATAAGACTATGATTATTTCTTATTAATATCAACCAGGTCTTCAATTCAAACACAAATCAAAACGAACATCATCATCTTCAACCATCATCATCATACACCACATCAACCCCTAAATTCCCATCATCTTCTCCAAGAAAACCCCCAAATTTGCCATTGGAATTCCAGATCTTCATCATCTTCAACCATCATCATCATTCGAGGTCTGCTTGTGATCAACACCCAAACCCTCCATCAACACCCACCAATAGCAACGACCACTACCCAGTCCGCCATCACTGCTACACCGACAACCATCCTCCACCTTCCTCCGATTCACCACACATCATCTCCACTATAAATCTGAAGAACAAATAAAACCTGAAGAACAAACAAAAACCCACACATCAACTCCGCTATAAATCAGATTATTCGTTTCAAATCCTTGATTGTTGGTTATGACCAAATCGATGGCCTGGAACATCAAAAGTAGATTTAGGATTACTTTTTTCAAAGAGTAAATTACGTGGTTCTGTGGTTAAGACCGAATCGATGGCCGACAACATCAATAGAAACGGTTACAGAGAAGTCGGAGAGAGATGTTGTGATGGTGGTTCAGTGGTGGTGCTGTGGAGGCGGCGGTTCGGTGGTAGTGTTGTCCGTGGCGGTGTTGTGGTGCCCCCTTCTTCTCTGACGCCTTTGGGGGCTAGGGTTTTGACATAGTGAAGAGGGATGGATAAATAGATGAAAATGATGTTGTGTTCTAGAAGATAAGGTTTGTGTGATTTGCATATGATATAATAGAACTCTAATAGAAATTAGTTTTAAAATAGGAGGAGAAATTACCATTATACCCTTCATGTGTACTAATAATTAACCAGGGTTAGGGGTTTGGTTAGTCTCAGGGGCCAAAACAGTTAGATATAAGGACCATGGGGGCAAATCTGTTAGAAATTCTTATTTTGGGCCAAAATAGTAAAAGTGATATAACCACAAGGGCCAAAAACGTAATTTACTCTAATAAATAAATTTAAAAAAAATCAACTTAAAACTCAAACTTGTTTCATCCAGCAAATGAAATAGGATGTGTCGCAACCCCCGCCCCCTATCTGTCCCGAGAACGGGCGGCCGCGAGACCAGTTTTGGTGGTATCGATGTTTATCATTTTGGCAGCGGAAATTACATCAGGACCGTAGTTAGGAAATATTTTATCAGAGTAAATACCACACTTTTATAATATTAAACATATTGGGATAAAACCCAAGTTTTCATTACAAACTGATTTATAGATATAATCTCTATTTTATTGAATAAAACATCTTCTTTTATTTAGGTAACTTTTATAGCCACTTTTCCAAGCCTTCAGTGCTGTCCAGCTGGCTTCTAGTTGGCTCTTACATTTTGTTACCTGAAACGCGTTTTAAAAACATTTTGTCAGTGGAAAATACTGGTGAGTGAATCCCAGTTTAATCAAGAAAAGTTTTATCAATTTTCACAGTATTGAGAGCGATTACAATGTTTACATCTACACAATTACTCATTCAGTACTGTCAATCCTGACTGGTGGGTCATATTACCCATTGGCTAACTCTTTGTCCAATGGTAACGTGTTCCACATTTTGTATACAAAACCCCAACATACCGGCAGTAATTGAAGAATTACAAAGACTCAATCACTGCTTAATCACATTGTAAAATATTTAAGGTTCTGTAAAAACAATTTACAAAAAAGATTACTCACATTGTTGTCTTAGGTTTCCTTTAAGGGTTTCCTGGTAATTATCTATAATTTACACAAATGCACACGCGTTAGTATAATACCCACTATTTACATTAGTAATACCCTCCCAGAGACGGCATTCCAACGACTACGTCGGGCAGAACCACGACAGCCGTTACGAAACCCTGGATCAATCGGGCAGCGTATCTAATACGTAACCGGGGTTATTGATACGTGGTTGAAAACCGGTGCTCGTAACCGTATAACTTTATGTTTTTATATGAGTTTTAATCTTGAACGGCCTACTGTTAATTAGATTTGTGTTTATGCAGGTTTGATGGAGTTTAAGGGCTTTTCGGGAGCGTTACAAGTCACCGGGTTGAAAACCGGAGCACCAGGACGCGTTACGGATCAACCGGGAGTGCAAGAATCAAAAGTTGAAGAATTGGTATTATAGAGGCCGTCGGCGACGGGGGTATACCCGTCCCGGACGGGCTCCAGAAAGTCCCGTAAGCCAAAAGTGCCCGTATCCAGTGATTTAAACCGTCGGCCACATCTCAACTTTTGGGAACCCGTCGGCGACGGGGTCAGGCCCGTCGGCGACGGGTGTTAATTTCTTCAAACGCGAAATTTCGATTTTTGGGTGCTAAAAACGTTTCTTATTGGTTATTGGGACATGGAACAAGGGAGTTACACACTTGTGGGAGTTTGAATGGATTCTTGGAGCCTAAACTCAGGATCCACCATCTACCATTCCATCTCTAACATCAAGAACATCCACAACAACCGAATCATCATCCATTTTACACAATCAATTCATCCATCCAAACCCTAGTTCTCCATATCATCAATCCTCAATCCTACCACCATCATCCTTCACCAATCCATCATCATTCACCATTAATTCATCCATCAAAGCTTCAAGATGTCTTCACTCGCGTTCCAAACATCCGGTGATCAAGCTTCTTCAACCATGAGCGGCTACTCATCTCGGTTTCACCTCGGTGTAGGTAGTTGTTAATTTTAGGGTTTCGAATTGTTCTTGTTCAACTTAGTGACAATTTGTATTTGGTTTTTGAAACTCTTGATAATAGTATTACATTTGTTGCGAATTCGTGAATTGTCGAGCGATGTTAAAAGTTATGACTTTGCGAAACGGTGATATGTAATTGTGCATTATCATTGTTAGGATTTACTTGTGTTGATTACAAAGTGTCTTTTTGTCCGTTCTTCGGGACGTTGATAGCTAGTAGCACCTAAGTCACGGTACACTAAATCCGTTAATTGAATGCATTTGAGTTGAAATTAAAACTTGTAGAAACCCTAGGTTAACAATTACCGAAACCGGGCGTGATTCCTTTTTATTATTATTGTTCTAGTAACCATTTTCTCGTAATCGTTAATCATTAGTTGTTCATCAATTTAATCAATTCAATTAGTCTAAACTCATATCTCTTAATTAAACAAAAATACAAAAACATTCTAGTAAGCTTCATAAATCGTGACATTTGTTATTATTCATTCGAATCCATACACAAACCACATACTCTTCGTGGTTCGACCCCTCACAACCACTAGCTATTTGTTAAGGGTAATTAGGGCATATAAATATTATCTTTGACCGGAGCGCGACACTCCGATCAAATTTTGGCGCCGTTGCCGGGGAGTGCGTGCGCTTTGTGTTTGGATTATTGTTTGAATTTTGTGATTATCTGTTTAAATTGTTTAGTTTCTTTTTGCACTTTGTCTTTTTCCTTGTTACGCGGGTGTGTTACTTGTGCAGGTTACAGGTAGTGTATGCATACGCGAAACTCCGGGAGGACTTCACCGTTAGTCTACGAACCGGAAATCGAAAGAGTCGCAAGGAGAAATCTAGCAAGCCGGTTAGAAGCAACACTTGCTTCTAATCAAACCACCAACACACCACAACATACACCATCCATTGAAACCGATTCAATGGCGAACCAAAACTCTAACCAAAACTTCAACCAAAATCAAAATCCGAACCAATTTCAATACCGAAGCAATTTTAATCCCGCTCCAAATATGCAACCTATACCTCCAGAGCGACCGGGTGGTAATAACAACAATACCGGACCACCCACACCACCTTTCCAAAACCAAAATCCCAACCACAATCAAAGAACACCCCAACAACAAAACCTTCATCGACAAACCTCTTTACCCATCAACCTAGATGACCGGAATGTCAATTCCGACTGTCGGGGAAATCGTGATCGCGGCAATCCCGCAAATGAAGACCCATTCTTCAACATCGATGACTTGAGGAATGCAATCCCCGATGATGAACCGTATAGTGTTCCCGGTTATCAATCGCCGGAACATGTGAGTGTTCATACGGAAAATTCGGATGACGGGGGATACTATGATGATAGGGCTAACGATGATGAAGATTGGGGCTACGTGAATAGGGGAAACGTCTACAATGCTAGAAGGTATGATGATGAGGAATTTGGCTACCAACATGCCAATTACGTTGGGGATGACGAATACGGTTACGGAGGTGGAAGAAATGATGGTTATGGGAACAACCGTCAACCACGAAACAATGACCAACGGAACCGGAAGGATGGGTTTTATAACAACAACAACAACAATGCAAACCCTAACCGGATTCCTCGTTTCGTGGGAGGTGGTAACCCAAGGGATAATAGAAGAGAGGATCGAAGAGGTGAAAGACGGGATAATAGAAGACCGGTCGATCAAGAAGTTAACGGTCCCCATCGTCGTCAACGACCTCCACGGGGAGTGAATGATCGTTTTAGGCCGGTTGTCACTGAGAACGGCTCCCCAATCGTTTGTGAGAGGAGGATGTTTGATTGTAAACCACATTACATCAACATACTTCCTCATTTTAATGGAAGATCTAACGACGAACCGTACACACATTTGACAGAGTTTTCTTCCATTTGCAGCACTATCGGGGGGCATAACTTTGCACTAGATGAGGTTAAACTTCGTTTGTTCCAATTCTCATTGAAAGACAAAGCGAAGCAATGGTTCCTTACACTCCCGGCCAATAGCATCCGCACATGGGGAGAAATGCAACAAGCTTTTCTAGATGAATACTATTCTATGGCGAAGACCGATGATGCTCGTGATGAAATTAGGTCTTTTCGCCAATTATCGGGCGAGCCGTTGCATGAAGCCTTTACAAGATTTAAAGAAATGATGCGAAGATGCCCACATCATCAAATCGAGAAGTGGGAGTTGGTTAAGTGCTTTGTACGGGGTTTAGATGACAACACATGGAACCGACTTGAATCAACGAGCAATGGGACCCTTCTAAGCAACCATGAAGATGATGATTGGGAATTCTTGGAACGGATGAGTAAACGTTCGAAAGAGAAAGAATCGGCCTATCGAGCTAAGAAGCATCCCATTTCACGGTCACTTCCCGATCTTGACTCTAAAGATCGGATTTCCACCTTAGAGCGGGAAATGGCTCGAATGAAGAAAAAGGAAGTAAACGCGGTTCAATTCGAGGTATGTGAAGATTGTGGTGATATTGGACATAGAGCGGAACAATGTCCAACGGGGCCGAGTAACTATACGGAGGAAGTCAATCAAGTGTATGGAGATAGGAAGCAATATGACATGAACTCCAACACTTATCATCCGGGTTTGAGAAATCACCCTAACTTCCGATATGGTAATGCTTCAAATCAAATGAACCCGAATTTTCAATCGGGTAACCAAGGAGGTCAAAGCGGAGCATCATATCAAAACCGTCAAGGTGGTAACCAAGGAGGTTATCAATGAAATTACAACCAAGGGTACCAAGGTAGGGACAACAATTACCAAGGTGGGTACCAAAGGAATTACAACAACCAAGGTGGTAATGGAAGCGGGTCGAACAATCAAACCGGTGGCGATGATTTGGGTGCCAAAATGGATGCTTTGTTGAATATGCAAAAAGAATCTCAAAACAATATAAAAGAATCTCACCATGATATCAAGGAGATAAAGAAGACAAACGAGATTTGGGATAAAGCACATGAGGCATTGGCAAAGCAAGTGGGCCAACTCGCGGAGGAAATGGCTCAAATGAGAGGAAGCACGGGAAGGCTCCCAAGTGACACCGCGGTGAACCCTAAGCATCAAGGGTCGAACTCAAGGAACACACGTGAGGTACCAATTAATAAAATTACTTTACGTAGTGGTCGAGTTGTTGATAATGGTGTCAAAACACCATCACCCCAGTTTGTTGAAGGGGTGGTGGAGGATGCTAGTGAAGATGAGAATGAGAATGGTCAAACGGGTCAAAATAAAAATGACTTGAAAAAGAACAATGATACTCCCGTTGTGACCATCCCCGTCCCCAAGGCTAAGGAAAAGGGTGTGGAGGCTAATACCGCCCCTTATCCCGAAGCATTGAAGGGACCCATAAAGAAAATTGTAAACAAAAGAGGTCCACAACAAGAAGAGTTGTTGGAAATTTTTAAACAAGTAAAAATAAATTTACCTCTTTTGGATGCAATCAAACAAGTACCGTCGTATGCTAAGTACTTGAAAGATTTGTGTACCCAAAAACGCACTCACAAATTTCCAAAAAAAATTAGATTTATCCGAAAATGTGAGTTCGATTCTTTCGGGTGCACTTCCACCTAAGCTCCAAGATCCGGGTGCGCCTATCATTTCAATTCAAGTAGGCGATTTTAAAATCAACCGGGCACTTCTAGATCTTGGTGCTAGCGTGAGCATTCTACCGGGTAGTTTGTATGACCAATACGAGTTTGGTCCACTTCAATCGTCAAACACCACCGTAGTGTTAGCCGATTTGACACCCAAACCACCCCGTGGAGTTGTTTCGGATGTGATAGTGAAAATTGAGGATTTTTACTATCCGGTGGACTTTCTAGTACTTGATTATGTGGCCAAGGACCCAACCAAGCAACCTACGGTGATTTTGGGTCGACCGTTCTTAGCAACCGCAAATTCTCAAATTGATTGCAAAACGGGAACGGTTGACATGACATTTGGAAACCGAAGGTTGAGGTTGCATGTTTTTTCCGGACTTATGAACCCTCCAGTTGATGATGAATGCTATATGGCGGACATCGTTGACACGTGTATACCTCTTTGCGACACAGTCGTAGATGGGGAAAACACAATGGAGGATTGTTATATGTTTGACAGGTCACAGGTGGAGATGGATAAGTGCATCGACGAGGAAGTGAAGAATTTGGAGGTGCTTGCGGTTAGAGAGGGAAAACCGACATGGACGCACCAAGTTGAGAGTTTACCGGAGAGCATTGACACCAAGTTGAAGCCGTCATTAGTAGAGCCTCCAGAGGTTGAATTGAAAGCGTTGCCTAAGCATCTCAAATATGCTTATGTTGGTGAAGGCAACACGCTCCCGGTTATCATTGCATCAAACTTAACCGTGGAGCAAGAGGATAAATTGATGGGTGTTTTGGTCACTAATCGGGCGGCGATTGGATGGACCATTGCTGATTTGAAGGGTATTAGTCCCTCGGTGGTGATGCACAAAATCATCACGGAAGAGAATGTGACTCCCGTTCGAGATGCACAACGGAGATTAAATCCGAATATGCGGGAGGTAGTGAAGAAGGAAGTGCTGAAATGGCTCGATGCGGGTATCATTTACCCGATCTCGGATAGCCAATGGGTGAGCCCAACACAGACGGTTCCCAAGAAAGCGGGCATACAAGTTGTCAAAAATGACGCAGGTGAAGAGGTAGCCACTCGGCCGGTAACCGGGTGGCGAATTTGTATTGATTATAGGAAGTTGAACACCGCAACTTCCAAAGATCATTTCCCTTTACCGTTCATTGATCAAATAGTTGAGAAATTGTCGGGGCAAAAATTTTATTGTTTCTTAGATGGCTATTCTGGTTATAACCAAATTGCCATCCATCCGGAAGACCAAGCAAAGACCACATTTACTTGTCCCTACGGCACTTTCGCATTTAGGCGAATGCCGTTTGGATTATGTAATGCCCCCGCCACCTTTCAAAGGTGTATGATGAGTATCTTTTCAGATATGGTGGGGAAGTCTTTGGAAATCTTCATGGATGATTTCTCAATTTTTGGGTCATCTTTTGAGGCTTGTTTGGACCAACTAGATAAAGTGTTAAGAAGGTGTGTCGAAACTAGTTTGGTCTTAAGTTGGGAAAAGAGCCACTTTATGGTTCAAGAGGGAATAGTGTTGGGACACGTGGTGTCAAGTCGTGGGATAGAGGTTGATCGTGTAAAGGTACAAGTCATATCTACTTTACCGTATCCCACGACCGTTAAAGGTGTTAGGTCATTTCTAGGTCATGCGGGTTTTTACCGGCGGTATATTAAGGGTTTTAGTGACATAACCAAGCCTTTATGTAACTTGTTGTTAAAAGATCAACTGTTTGATTTTAATGAAAATTGTCAAAACGCTTTTAACAAGTTAAAAGAAAAGTTAGTTGAGGCCCCAATCTTGCAATCGCCAAATTGGTCTTTTCCTTTTGAAATTATGTGCGATGCGAGTGATTATGCGGTGGGGGCCGTGTTGGGACAACGGGTTGAAAAGAAACCCGTTGCCATATACTACGCGAGTAAGACTCTTTCGGATGCACAATTGAATTACACCACTACCGAAAAAGAGCTACTTGCGGTGGTATATGCTTTGGATAAATTTCGGGCATATATATGGGGTAGTAAAGTGATTATTTATTCTGATCACACTGCAGTTAGGTACCTCATGGAGAAGAAAGATGCAAAACCGAGGTTAATCCGATGGGTGTTGTTGCTCCAAGAGTTTGATTTGGAGATACGGGACAAAAAGGGTACCGAAAATGTTGTGGCGGACCATTTGTCCCGGTTGATGGTTGAAGAAGATCCTACAACTGTAGAGATCAATGAGTCTTTTCCAGATGAGCACATAATGAAATTAGATAAATTGCCATGGTATGTTAACATTGTCAATTATCTTGTTACAGGTGATATGCCAGCACATTGGGATAGACAGAAGAGGCAACACTTCATGTCCCAAATCAAGTACTATCGGTTGGAAGAACCGCACTTGTGGAAGGAATGTGCGGATCAAGTGATAAGAAGATGCATAGATGACGAAGAGATTCCAAGCGTGTTGCAGCATCTACACTCGTTTGCATGTGGTGGTCATTTTAGTGGCCACAAAACGGGTCATAAAGTGTTAAACAGTGGTCTTTATTGGCCCACTATTTTTAAAGATGCTAACGAGTTTTCAAAGAATTGCATAGAGTGCCAGAAAATAGGGGGTATTTCAAAAAGGGATGAGATGCCCATGCAACCAATCCTTGTAGTCGATGTTTTCGATGTGTGGGGTATTGATTTCATGGGCCCATTCCCCAATTCTTATAGCAACTTGTACATCTTGGTGGCCGTTGACTATGTGTCAAAGTGGGTCGAAGCAATAGCCACCAAGACGAACGACCATTCCGTAGTGTGTAATTTTGTTCAAACCAATATTTTCTCAAGGTTTGGGATTCCTCGTGTCATCATAAGTGATGGAGGATCTCATTTTAAAAAATTTCGGTTTGGGAAACTTCTTAAACGGTTTGGTGTTGACCATAGGATTGCTACCCCCTATCATCCGCAGACAAGCGGGCAAGTCGAGGTGTCAAATAGGCAAATCAAAGAGATTTTGCAAAAGACCGTGCGGGCGGACCGTAAGGATTGGTCAATTAAGTTGAACGATGCTTTATGGGCCTACCGTACGGCACATAAGACACCCATAGGCACCACACCTTACCGGTTGGTTTACGGTAAAAATTGTCATTTACCGGTTGAACTTGTGCACAAATCGTTATGGGCTATCAAAGAGGTTAATGTTCAATATGATGACGCAGGTAAGGAACGTAAGCTCAAGTTGTGCGAGTTGGAGGAGCTAAGGGAAATGGCATATGAATGCGCATCTAAGTACAAAGATGGGATGAAAAGAGCGCATGATGCCAAGTTGAGAAAGAAAGAGTTCGAGGTGGGTCAAAAGGTGTGGCTTTACAATTCGAAGCTCAAGTTCTTTCCCGGAAAGCTCCGGAGCAAATGGATGGGACCTTATATTATCACCCGGGTCGGACAATTGGGTGATGTTACTATCGAGGACCCGAAGGATGGGGTACGACAAACGGTAAATGGTCATCGACTAAAACTGTTTCTCGATGGTAACGAGAAGGTAGATGAAAGCAAGGAATCGGTGAGCTTTGTGGTAAGCACACCGATTTACGAGGTCGACTAATAAGGACCGGTAACATTTTATGTAAAGTTATGTACAATTATTTATTTGTTTGTGTGTTTTTATGTTAATCGTTTTCGTTTCATACTAATCTCTCTTGATTGTGTGAAGTCCGGACATTCCGAACAGGGCATGAAGACACAAGGTATGTTTTTAGGCTTTGTTTTGTGCATTGAGGACAATACACGACTTTTTGGGGGGTGGTAGGGCCGTCGACGGTTATTGCATTTTCAAAAATTTAACTTATAAAAATTCACAAAAAGATTTTTAATAATTTTTAGGATTTTTTAGTGTACATAGTCCCTTTATTAAAAAAATCATAATTTTCTTTCCTTTAAAAAAATGATGAAAAAGTACAAGCCGTCGGCGACGGGCTACCAAAATGGGCGTCGGCCAAGAAACCCCGTAACCAGGAGCTTAAGCCGTCGGCCCATTTCAAGTTTTTGACAACCCGTCGGCGACGGGCTATCAGCCGTCGGCGACAGGCTCTTATTTGCTGTCGGCGGCTGGCTCGTTCCAACACGTTTAAAACCGTATTAAACCTTTCCAAACCCCATCAAAACATACACCAAACTCCATTAAGACCACATAATCGACCCATATCACCTTACATCATTCAACTCAACTAAATCCCTGCCATCTCTCTCTAAAACACTCACCTACCATCTTCTTCTTCCTCATTCTCCACCAAGAACCCTAATCCTTCTAGTATTCATAACTCTCTCAATTCTCCACCAAATAACCTGATTTTTGGGTCCATCTTGCGTGATTTTTCGAGAGGAACAAAACCCCCAACACGGTTTTCATCAATTCTTGCTAGTTTGCAAGATTTCTGGGTGTGTAATTTCGGGTTTTTGAAAGGGTGTTCATCAAGTTGCTTGCTTTACATCTTTTTCTTAGTTCTTCTTGTTTACAACACTAAAGGTATGGATTTTCCTTAAATTTATGCTTGATTATCATATGTTTAGTGTTTTTCTTCCGAAATTTTAAACTTTTTAGTTTAAGAGTAAGTTGTTTAGACAATGTATGTTGTTCTAGCATGATTTTGAGTAAGATTGGTTGTTTTGGTTGGAATTTGAGCATGTTATAACCATAGTGAAGTGATTACACTTGTTATGAACATGATTGAACATGAAGGTGATGTTGAATATATTGTTGAAATTATAAGAAATTGTAAGATTGACAAGAAATTGATAAGTTTATGATAAAGTGAGCGACTTTGGAAGTTTAAAGAGGCGATTTTACATTCACTTGTTAATTAAAATGTCAACATCACACATTAGGTTCAAAGTTTGAGAGTTTATTGAAGGATTGGGTTTATATTGATGTTTTGCTTGTTTGTGATTGTAGATATGGCCGGTGGTAAAAGAAAAAAGACTACAGGGCAAGCTTCATCATCGGGAGTCGGTTCTTCTTCCGGTTTAATACCGAAGAACTGGGAGCAATTAAGCTCCGTACAAGAGAATGATGCGAGACTATATAGACAAGATTGGGAGTGGGCAAAGTACCGTGATAGTCAAAATGCAAAGATATGGGATGATGAGAAGAACAAACCCACATCCGGGTATCAAGATAGGAAGTTAGAGGCGAAACTGTGGAAATGGAAGATGGTTACCAAGGTTAATACTTCTATACCGGAAAGGGTGTTGTGCGAAAGAGTGGTGAATGTGGAAGAATTCAGGCAAATCGGAATTGTACAAATGTCTGAGAGATTGGGATGGGAAAGAGTGCTTGATTGGTGCGAAGATAACACTTCGCGTATATATTTGTCAGAAGTGTGTGAATGGTTGTCGACGTTGAAGTTTGTGAACAAGAATAGCCCCCCCGCTGAATGGAAATTGGTCGGGAAGACAACTCGAGGGACAATGACTACGTCCTTCGAAACAATTAACTGCATCGCTCGTTTTGACTCGTTGGGGGTGCAAGCATATGACTATCTGCCACTGGAAAAATTTATGGATAATCATATGAATGAAATTGACTCGGATCAAATGACAGCGGTCATCTTACCATACAGCGATGGGGGAGAGGCAAATAGAAAGCAAATGACGATTGAGGGAAAGATTCTCCAAGGGATTAATGTTGAGAACATTTTGGTGAGGTTTGGTGATCGTGGAGGTGTTAGAGCGGGTGACTGTAGGGTGGTGCATTCTTTGCTATACGGGACCCCGACATTGTCATGGAGACACATAGTGATGATGAATACATAGGTTACTCGGGAGTCGTCCCAGAGGCGTTTTATTCCATACGCACGCCTCATTAGTGCCATGATAGTTCAACAAAGTTGCCTACCTTCGGAATCACTATGGGTAACTAAACCGTTAGAGGAAATTAACAAGGCCTCCATGAAGAAGAACTGGAATATAGAAGTTAAACTCTCGGGGAACATGTATGTTGTGACCGACAGGTTGGGTCATAAGTATGAGTTCCTTACTTCAGGGGCACCACCGGAATCGGGAGAAGATGAAGAGATGGGTGATGAAGAGGAGGAAGTTGAACCCTCCGGTCCACAAAGACCAAGACAAAGATACATGAGGCCGCATAGAGAAATTAATGCAGATGTGGCGGGCTTTGTGAACATTAGACGGGTGCCCTCCTACAAAAATTTTGATCGGGGACCGCAAGAGATATATGACAATGTCTCTGCATGCATAGGTGAAGGTCGAGAGTATAACCGAAGGAGGGAAACCTGGGAGGAGGCACATGGACCCCAAATGCAAGAGTTTTGGGCAGTTCAAGCAGCCCATCGGGATAGAATGGATAAGTTTGTGGAAGAGCAACAACTGTTCCAAGCAATGCAAAGGTCACACATGGAATAGTTGGCGAAGATGCAAGAGGATGAGGCAGCCCGAAGACGGGCATGGGAAGAAGAGGAGGCTAGGCGCCGGGAGTTAGAACAACGCCGATGGAGAGCTTTGGCCATCTCTAACCAAATGGCGATTAACAACACCAAGATACTCCACGATCAGGAGCGCCATCAAAGAGACCTTCAAGCCGGTCTCCCGTACGCCGAACACTCGGGGTGGACCGATTACCCCAACATTCCTCATCCGCTAGGCCCATCCGATCCCACCCCTCATTGGCCCGAGGCAGTCGGTTCTAGTTTCATTCCGATTCCTTACCAACCACCGCCACAAGGAGAGTCCAACCCACTCGATGACTATAGGGAGATGTTTGAGGCCCTCACTGGTTATCAATACCAGCCCAACCCGCCAGTTGATCCCAACGAGCGATATCAGCGGTAGAGGCGAGGTATGTTTTTGTTGTTGTTGTTGTATATTATTTTGTTTCCGTTATTTTTATTTCATGTTATTTATTTTCGCCTAGTTAAATGAACGTTGTGGGTGTGTTCCCTATATAACCCTCACGAGACCTCTCGTCCTCCCAAGCTATTGGGGGGTTTAAAAGGGCTTGTTGCATAAGCTAAATGCAACCGTGATTCCTACGAAAGTGAGTTAGGTTTATTGTTGTTGTAAATTATTGTCCACATAAATCGAAGTGAAATAACACATGGCTTGGTAACATGTTTCATAAAAAGGGTAGAACTAGGTAACTAACAAATTTTGATGGTTGTGAGAAGCATGCTTCTACACAAGGATTAGAATTTGTAGGTACAACATGTTCGCGGGACAACCGTTTTTATGAAGAGGCGAAGGAGATATGAGTATCAAGCGACAAAAATCAGGTGCATGTGTTTCCTTTTACTTTGATTCTTAGTTAGGAATAAGTGGATTGTACATTGTATTTTATTTTCCGGGGTGAGATTTTGGGAAGGTTAGACGTGTCACATCCCTTGTGTGTTTTAAAACTCTAGTTCTTGCACATTGAGGACAATGTTTACCTCAAGTGTGGGGATGGGGGAGTAGTAAAAGTTTTCGATTTTGACCCATTCATTTAAATTCTATACATTGAGGACAATGTTTACCTCAAGTGTGGGGATGGGGGAAAATTTCAAAAAAATTTCAAAATTTCTTGTCTTAAAAGCGATCTTAAAAGCACAAGTAACCAAGTCAACGAGGGATGTCACAACCCATTTGGTCTTTTGTCATGGTCAAGTTCAAATTAATAAGCATAACGGGTATTTAGCGGGTGGTTATTTGGGAATAATTCGCCTAAGGAACTAGCAATTTATGCATATCACATATCATACCCTTATACGTGAGGTTTGAGCCACTTTTATATCATAGATTTACATTTACATGTTTCTTTGTTTGAGTGGACCATTATTCGCGTATTGTAGAACTTGCAACTTTTGATACGTTTGAGACTATAGACCGAATACAAGCACGAGAATGATTAAGGCATTAGGTAAACCTTTTCTCTTAAAACCATTTATCTATCCTTACCCGAACAAATTCCCTAGTCGCCCATTTTGAGCCTAAACCTTTCGTTTGACCACCCTATAGCCCATAGCCTTAAACCTTTTCTTTTTAAACCCGTGTGATGAAAATTCGATTATAGGAGCTTAAGTTTGTATAGTTGTTGTGATTCATTGAAAAAAAAAACAGAAGATGTTGCGAAAAAGATTGGAAAATTGTTGAAGAAAAACACAAAAAGAAGTGTTAGTAGTTGTCGAATAAAAGGGTGAAAGATTATTGCCCATTGTTAATGTTTATATTTAGTTTTGTTAATTTAGTAGTTTGTAATAAAAATCGAATTCTCATCGCCTTAGCCACTTTAAAATATCCTAATTCCTACCCTTAGCCTAGCCCCGTTACAACCCTCATAAAGACCTTATGACTTGTGCTTAGTGTTCGTGATCGGTGGTGGAGAATGATTGAGTTGCAAGCTTATGCGGGTACGTGCTCTAATCGGTTATGAGCGATTAATTGTTGAAGTGCTAATACATTATACACATTAGCCAAATTTTAAGCCGAGTGGAGAGCACATTGTGAGGGATATGCATGATTTGTTAGTTTTACGGGCGGGTTAATCTTGGATAACCATTATTATAGGTGATTATTCACTTTACCGGTAAATATGTGGAAATTGTAAAGAATGTGAACTTTTGTATGACAATAGACCTTAACCTTTGTCTCGGGAATGGGATGTGTATTCGTTGTTCGACCCACGTGAAAGTGAAAAACAGATTTGCTTGAGGGCAAGCAAAAGACAAGTGTGGGGATGTGATACGTGGTTGAAAACCGGTGCTCGTAACCGTATAACTTTATGTTTTTATATGAGTTTTAATCTTGAACGGCCTACTTTTAATTAGATTTGTGTTTATGCAGGTTTGATGGAGTTTAAGGGCTTTTCGGGAGCGTTACAAGTCACCGGGTTGAAAACCGGAGCACCAGGACGCGTTACGGATCTACCGGGAGTGCAAAAATCAAAAGTTGAAGAATTGGTATTATAGAGGCCGTCGGTGATGGGGGTATACCCGTCCCAGACGGGCTCCAGAAAGTCCCGTAAGCCAAAAGTGCCCGTATCCAGTGATTTAAACCGTCGGCCACATCTCAACTTTTGGGAACCCGTCGGCGACGGGGTCAGGCCCGTCGGCGACGGGTGTTAATTTCTTCAAACGCGAAATTTCGATTTTTGGGTGCTAAAAACGTTTCTTATTGGTTCTTGGGACATGGAACAAGGGAGTTACACACTTGTGGGAGTTTGAATGGATTCTTGGAGCCTAAACTCAGGATCCACCATATACCATTCCATCTCTAACATCAAGAACATCCACAACAACCGAATCATCATCCATTTTACACAATCAATTCATCCATCCAAACCCTAGTTCTCCATATCATCAATCATCAATCCTACCACCATCATCCTTCACCAATCCATCATCATTCACCATTAATTCATCCATCAAAGCTTCAAGATGTCTTCACTCGCGTTCCAAACATCCGGTGATCAAGCTTCTTCAACCATGAGCGGCTAATCATCTCGGTTTCACCTC